>UYYF01004362.1:11743-32239 GCA_900618365.1 Thelazia callipaeda
AAGTGAAGAAAGTTCAACATCACTTATGTCTGATATGACTTATGCGAGTGAAGAAACTAATTTTACAGCATCACCTACGGCTAATACGCACAATACGACTGCAGCAAGTAGTGCAGAAAGTATTCATATTAAGCTTTTGACAAGTAGATATTATTTAAAATTCTTATCTTGAAGCATCTTATGCTTTTAAGAGTTAAATTTTTGTTAAAAGTTAGATAATTAACGTAAACTTTCCGTCACTTCTGGCACTTAGTCTTCCATCTCCGTATTTAGTGATAAACTTTTGAACTAAAGCACTGCAAATATTATTATTGCAATAACCAAAATTCAAAGCAAAATTTTACAAAATTAGCAGTATTTGATTTTCAATATATAAAGTGATTTTCTGATTAAATCAAAACAATATTCAGGTCAAGTGACGGCTCATTTGGCAACTCAATACCTTCTAATGCACATATTAATATGGGCGCTGGTGATGATAGTGTGAAAATCATTGATATTCGTCTAATTTTTGCTTTTATGGACATGTTTTTTGAAGTATTGTTTGGTAATAAACTGTAACGTTAGAACAGACCAATTGTTAAAATTCATACTAATGCCCAGCTTACCTCAAGATACCAAGCAAAGGTTCATATATTTAATCCAGACAAGTATATGCTTGAAATCTGAAGAATCACTGACGTGTTTCAATATGCTGAATGTTTACGAAAAGAATGACATAGATGAATTTGTACACCGCGTAATGTGAATATCGCAAGGCGTTAAGCGCTTACATAAGAAGAACAAGTTTTCAACTTTCATAGTTGAATTTGGAATTTAGTATTGAAGAAACAGTTATTTAATAAGTCGATTTTTTGCATTATGATAATTACTACAAAAAGACGTTTACTTTACTCAGTAAGTAATCAAAAACAAAATTTTATTCATGGAAAAAAGTAGAATGAAGAAAAAATGTACATTTACAGCTCTCAATTGTTTATCTTTACGTTTAATCTCGGGATGAGATATGATTAATATTATTTGTAATTGCATTAATATTACTGAGATTTGCTCTAAAAATATGGTGAAAAATAACAAGTTGTTCACGTAGTACTAGAAGGACTTACTTGTGCTCACGTGAAAATACAAGGAATTCAAAATTCATTTCATATTATTCTCTTCTTCACCTCTGAGTGGACCAACTTATTCATGCAGTCGACATACAGATAGACAGGTCATTTTGTATGTGTGATTTGCTTGATGAACTGCACACTTTGGAGTATTCTTACACGCAGATAGTAAAAAATCATGCGCAACATTTGCGAGAAGCGTTTTTCTGAAAGTCACGCATTTGTAGCACTTGCACATTCTGATGAAAAACAGTTTGAACGCGAAAATCTAACTGACAATGTGAACGGATTTGATTCTCAAGGAAGTAGTTTTGCTGTTAAAAAAAATCACCATTACTCTTGATGTACTCTTGAAAAAAAATTTACCAGGAGGTATATTAATCGACAGCGAGAATAAACTCCTGAAACTACTTAATTAATACTAAACAAAAATGACTTATTCACAAAAAAAGAAAAAAATTGTATAAACCTCGCATTACCATGGTTTCGAGACGATAAAATATTGATCTTCAAAAATTCCAAAACTCTGAAACTACTGCTTTTTGATGGTCATTTAGATATATCGGGACCTTAAAAGATCAATCAAACAATGCAGTTTTTAATTACTACCATAAGTAATATGTATATCAAGTTATCTTTACTTTCAGTGTGTTACTTCACTGTTTACACCTCATTCGAGTATCGAGTAATACTTGAGATTTCCTTAAGGTCGTGAATTCCTCGTAAGGTTGTGAATTCCTCGTTCTATTTTCTACTCAACGTTCTATCTCAGCTACTGATTAATGTACTTAGCAACAGGAAATAAAACAACGCATCAAAATTAGTATAAATCTAACATCTTTTCAGTTGTCACCGAGTCCAGCGTTCGAAAAATTGCTCTATAACAAAAATTGTTTGCAAGTTTCAAAATGGATTGTCATATATGTGCAATGAGTGCAGTGAGTGCAATGAGTGCAGTGAGTGCAGTGAATTAGCTTATTATACGTGCTATTCTGCTTATATCATTATTTCAACTATAGATTGTCGTTAATAGCTCAGTGTAAACTACTGCAAAAGTGAGATGTAATAAAATTTGAATTTTATTAAGGCTAGGTATTGGTTACCTGGGAAACCGAACATTACTTAAATCTCGAGCAACATAGAAGTCTTCTAGCTCAATACTACATGGCAACTTGTCTAGTTTATACTTTGATAAAATATTATTTACTTTAAATAAAGATCGTTTTATTACTGTATTTAATGGAATTCAAATTTTAAGATCACTAACACATTTGTCTATCTGCTTAATAATTTAACTTATTTTGTTCTCAATGACTAAAATTATTGAGCAGTTAGAAAATTGCTTGAAGAATAATAACTTTCATTAGAAGAAGATTGCATCGGTAATTTCGATTTGCTTTTTAAATCGGAAGGACTGCTTGCTCAGAACTTTTGTACGTTTGAGTTCATGAACTTTTTTAAATACTGACGCTATCTTTCGTTTTTCAATCAGAAAATAAAAATCAAACTTATCCATTCTGATGTACAATTGAATTTCAAAGCAAAATATCATTTCAAAATTTGATTGATCTCACTGCCATAATTTCTGATTTCTGTATCATTCAGTGCTTCTAGTTATTCATATTCATTATCAATAAATAATTACGAATACAATTACCATGGAATTACTTAGTAATCGTTATTTCATTCATTTTAGTCTGTGCTACTCATCAATAATGAGATTAATGAAATAAACCTTCGAATCACTCTACTGCTATCCTTCTGCTTTATTATTACTTTACTTACACTGGTAACTGAAGATTAATGCATTTGACGTAATATTGTAAGCAATAAAATGCACAGTTCATTTGCATGCAATGAACGAACGGCAACAAAGACAGTTCGGTTCAACTGGAAACCTTTACATAAAAGGTTAGAAGTTATACAATAGTTTTGATTTCTGTCGCTTCGAACATCTCAATCTCAAACATACTCATAATATATGTTTTGAATAGAAAGAAGTTAATCCTGAAGGTTAGTATGCCTTTGATCCGCACTATTGATTCAGATGTTTATTCGGGAAATCGTGTGTATTCATTCCGCACTAAGTTTTGTTGCGATGGTCTTCATTACTCCATCTTCTTAAAATTCATAGTCGTGATCAACTGAACTACTTTGAAACGTCTTCTTGAGCACTATCTGTGTTTAGAATTCAATTTTTGCCGGTCAAATAACGCTCTACGAGAGTTTTGCCGAAATGAAGTAGTCGCATAATCGAGAAGTTCGAGTAAGCGACCTTCCAACGCGATGCCTTTTTTTCCCGCCATGCCATTTCTTCATAGCATTGTTGTAAGTTCTCGACCTTCCATGCAGTATTGATTATTTATTGGAGAATGCTGATTATCTATTGGGGAGGATTCTGTATGGCATATTTATCCACCGCTGCAAGTATAAGTGGGTCAGCATTCTCTGAGATTATTTTCCACGTTTACTTTGTATAATTTATTTCAAGTCCCTGAGCCTTTTGCATCAGCACCAGTATATCTGCTTTAAATCTATATAAGCCTTAGAAACGTGTAGCGAATTTTGCTTGAACTATGCGTCTTGTGTGATACGTTTCTTTGACCCTTCCAAGGACCGTTTCTTGAGCACTGATGACGTGCAGTACTGGTTATTGCAGAATCCGCTTGTTTCTTCGGTACTCAGAGACTAATCGCATACCTTGCTTAGCAGAAAACAACATAATAGCCATTCTCCTTTCAGCATTCTATTGAAACAATAACTGATCTGATTGATTGACGGAATGTTTTCTCGTATTACTACCGTTTCCACCGTTTCAGCGTATTTGACTGTTGATACCACGGTTTTCGATGCATAGCCACACTGGTATTCTGGATATTTACTTTCATAATAACGTCACAACATATCCGTAATAGATTAAGGTAGAACAAAGATAAGGATAGAAACCAGAAATAACGAAGAAATAATGTTTTCCTTCCAAGATCAAGCACAGTCTATCGTCCACAAGTACCTTAAATTATATATGTATATAATTTACTTGTCACTTTTACAAACGTTAGTTTAAATATGCATGTTACCTTTGTTAATACTGGTGTACAAAAAGGAAACGCAAATCCCTAGAGACGTTTTCAGGCACGGGTTACGTGAATTCTAGTAATACAAGGAGTCAAAGCAGCTCACATAAAGTCTCATCTTCAGGATCTAAATTGACACCACCCCGTAGTGTATCTCAATTTTGCACCTCTACAATGTCAGCTTTTCCTAAAAGTAGTAGTATTGGTAATATTCGAAATTTGGCAACTTCACCTCATAACTCAAAAAAGTAACAATTTTTGACCCTTACTCGATTATTTTAAACTTCAAGTTATTGTTTGATAGAAAAATGCTACTAAAAAATTGCTATTACCGAAGAATAATTATTATTGTTGCTCAGCGCTATTAATATTTTGAGTTATCAGAATACCATATCTTACTGCTTCTGATAAAGTTTTTTGCTTAGTTCGCTGATTTTTAAAAAGGCTACCAATTTTGTTATATCTGTAGACTGAGTTCTGTAGAATGAATTTTCAGTTTTGCAAGATATAAACTTTTGGGTTTTTTCCGTTATTAATAAGTTTAAAGTGCATTATTAAATTCTTCGTACTAAGAACGTTTTATCATAAGATAATTCTTTATCAATTTAAGAAATCGTACTTGCCCAAATAGGCACAATGATTATGAACTATCAACAGCACATTTACAAGATCAGTATACCAGGAAACTTCAGCAGCAAATTCATCTTCTCGAACTTGAAAATAATTACTTGTACGTTTGTTAATATTTTGCTATAAAGAGCGGTGATATTCAAACATGTTATTTGTATTTTTTTTTAATGTCATACAAACGAATAAGTTTAAAGTTCATGATATTCAGCAAAATTTTTCCTCCAGCAGGAATTTTTTATGCACATTTTCTATAAGTTTGGTGGATTCTGTGAGAAAGACTGATTAGAAGCACCACTGAAAGTTACAAAAGTTAGAAAAAGTGATTTTTTGTACAAACATAAGGCATAAAATTCTTGATGTTCTTCAGCGTTGGTATGTTCTAGGAAATCTGGTATTGATAAGAATTCTGGAAATAACGATGAAAATAATTCATACTGCAGTGAATTTTCATTAGCACCAAGTTCTTTAACTCTGAACCTTGATGTGTCGCGCAGAAAAGAATCTTTAGGAGCAGAAGCTTTGGAAAACGACAAGGAAAAGCTCGGAAGAAGTGGTAAACGGGTTTCATACGCAAATCCTGAGGTTACAAAATCTTTTGATTTTTCGAGAACTCGGAAACCACCATTATGCAGTGTAGGACAAGCAGAACTTTTGCAAAAACTAGAAGAATCTTACCAGGTACTGTTCCCGATTCTTGATTTTGATTAATTTATAACACAAAAATGTTCTGTCCATGTATCATTAAAATGGAAATTGAATGGAAGAGAGAAAGCCAACATGTGATTATGTTTAAAGCAATCCTTTATTGAATCGAACTATCATGAAGCAGCTGTCCTGGCAAAGTGCTGATAGCGGTCCTTGACCACTTTGGAAGAATACAGAAAAAAGGGTAGTCAATGTGTCGTGTCATAGCTCTAGAAGCTAGAGATTCGTGTGTCTAGGATTAGCCTTCATGAACTGAAAAAGCAAGTGGTTACTAGCACTGTAGGTCGTCCATGCTTGCAGAAGCGGTTTTTAAAGGAAACAACGAAGTTTATCAAGATACTTGACACCTACATCGAGGACAGACGCTAGATGAGTTTAACGTTTATCAAGACAAAATATATTGTACTGATGCAAGATGCACAAGGACCAGACGAAGTAGACGCGGAAAAAACTTTCGGAAGACGTTGAACCGCTTATGCTGGATACGTGAAGTAAGCAGCGGGTGAATATGTCACACAGAATTCCCCAAGTCAATGACTGATCTTGCACGGCAGCTTCAAGTGGCATATATAATGCGAACAGTGGTCTGAATCCAAACTGTTTCTTGAGATAGTAGGGTTGATGATCACCTACTAATACCGAATTATGGGCTATAAGTTAGCATTCCTAGAAGGAGCTGAAGATATGAGATTCATAATACTGAAGGGAGAAATGAACTTATGCTTCTTCAGCTTCATAATTTGCTTGTAGAAACCGTGCCTATATCAAAAAAGAAGGCGCCAATTGTGAAGCAAAAAAACTATAATGCTATGTTACGATGTATCTACCTAAGGCTTGATAAGATATATGGAAGCATAACCATGCATGGAAATTTATTTCATTCAGGAGATCGTCGCAAATGAGATTGTGGAGATAAGAGTCGATATGCGAATAAGAATAGCGATCAAAATAAGAGCGGATCGTCCAGATATTCTAATGCACAACACGGTAAGAAGGAATCCTGCTCGAAATTGAAATTACTAATCAGAAGAAATTGAAAGCAGTCGAGAAAAAATGAAAATATGATGTACTGGCTAATTAACTCGGGTCAGAGATGAAATGTAGGACAAAAATAATTCCGTATGCGATTACTTGGTATGGGATAGTGATGAACTTCCATATACGCTACGCGAAGGAGATCAGTATATTTGATCATCTTAAAATATATATCCAGTCATCACATACGGAATCATTTCGATAGTGCTCAAGCAGAGCTCATAAGCATCTCATTCGATCAAGCCGTGCATTCTACGAGAACTAAGTAGGAAAGATCAGCACAGCAGAACTGAGCTCGATCAAGTGTTGCGAGAGTACTAGAATATAACTCAGTGCCAGAATAAATATTGTAAAAAAAAAGATTAACCTCTATGGAAGTCAAAAAGAGTTATTTCGAGTATATATATATATATATATATACTCGAAATAACTCTTTCTTATATATATATTTTAAACATTTTAATAGTCTAAAAATTAGCTGGGCAGTAAATTTATGAATATTCAAATTGTAATCTTTTAAAATTCTGGAAAGTTACTATGATATGAATATTATCTTCAGAGGGAAAGAAATCTTGAGGAATGTTTGAAGCAGAAAAGCACTGAAATTGAAAGGATTGCTTATGAAAATTCGCAGTTATCAGAATATATCCAGGAATTGAAGGATAAATTTCAAAAAAGTGAAGGTATGCAAGAAAATGATCATATATTTAGTTTATAAATGGAATTATGACAATAACAAAACGATAATAATAAATAGAGCCATTTGTATTGTAATATTTTAAATTAATCACAGAAATATTTTTTGAATGATCGAATGACTTTCAGAAAACTTCACGAGAGACAAGAGAGCACTGATGGAGGAAACTGTGGAATTACAACGTAGACTAGACTACCTGACCCCTGCATTAGCTGATAAAGTAATAAAGTGAACTTACTTTGAATTACGTAGTGAAAATATTAACTTCTGATTGTGCATATTTTTTTAAACTCAGAAATATTACTGGCTAGTGTATGAGACACTAAAAAAACGCATTTTTTTTAAGGAATCATACGTCGCCAAAGTAGAAGGTGAGAAGGATGAACTAATTGATAAGCTGAGATATGCAACAAACCAACTCAACGAAATACAGATAAGTTTAAATAATGATTCTCATATTTTTCGAAAGTTTAGTTTATATGTGAGTAGTTCTGACTGGTTTTCCTATTATCAAATTAAATTTTCAAGAATTCTGCTTTGATGAACTTCTGTTGCAAGTTCTATTTTCAGTACCTATGATTTGCGAACTTATGTCATATGTTTTTGCGTTAAATGCACGGTGATAAGTTAGCCGAATGCAAAATACAGAAAAACTGAATATTAGCACCAAACGATAAAATTCAAAAATTCATTTAATTTGAACGAATTATGACTACTTAAAAAGTAGTCATAATAATAAGCTTTTACTGAAATTGGAATAATTTTTCGCAATTTTTCCCACTGCAAATACTATTTATTCGTAATCGAGTCTATGTAATAAAATTATTAATCATTTTTGATTACAAGTAACGATTGATAAGAGAATTGAAGAAGAAAAAATGTTGCTTAACGCTGAAGAAGGACGAAAAAATGAAAATGACTGGCTACAGAGAACAATTCAACGTCTGAACAACACTATCAAAGAACTAAAGATGAAAGAATCTGCGCTAATTGTTAGTATTAAAGTTGAAAACAACATGATGAAGTTTAGCCTCTGTAATTTACTTATTTATTGTGATTACGGTAAATTCATGAAATCTCTATTGAAAAATAAAGAAGTAACATTTATGAAAATAAGTTAGCTCTGCAAGAATAATTTGTTCATATGACTGCAATTACAGTATCACTGTGCAATATTTTAACGTAAATATGACAACTGATTATAACAAAAGGTATTTGGTAGTGAATAAAGTCGATAAGAATTTACATAACTCACCATATTTCACAAATCATCATTAAAATAATCAGTAATTTTGACAATTTATCGTTGCATGTTTTTTTGAAACTTATGAGCAGTTTCTGTTTTCAGGATGAAGTCACGGAGATGTTTTCAGGATGAAGTTTCTGTTTTCAGGATGAAGTCACGGAGATTATAGTAGTTTCTGTTTTCAGGATGAAGTCACGGAGATGAAACAAATTTTGCGCAAAGAGCAGTTGGCTGCTAAAAAAGATAAAGCTGTTGCAGAAAAGGTCAATTTCCGAGTTCTGCTTTACTAAAATTACTTCAGATCTTTGAATAGAAAGTTTGTCTATGCTAATGTTATCCATAACGGTTACCTTTTTCAAAATTTATCATTTTAGACATTAGAAGAAAACAATGTACTGATCAAGGAAAATGCACAATTATCAGCTCAGTTATCCCGACTGGAAATGCGCATTAAAAGTCTCAATCAAGAAGCTTATAGCAGTCAAAAGAACAGTGACATGAATTCGGCAGAAATTACACAAGTCAGCAACATATTTCAAGTTTTATATGTTCAAGACTTCTAAAAATGCTTTCAGGATTTTAAAGTCTATTTCAAAATTTTTTCGCATCACGGAGGCGGGCCAGGAATTACGTGGGAGGTTAAAATTAAAAATTACTCGTAAGAAACGCATAAATTAATAAAAGTGTTATAGTTACAAGAATCTAAAAGACAACTAAAAACAGAATTACTCCAAGTTCAAGAAAAACTGGAGGCTGAAAAAGATCGCTGTCGGAATGTTGCAAATGAGGTTTTGATTCTATTCTTTGCATAATAATAACTGATGAGCTGTGAATGAAATATTAGTATCAAATAATGGGTTATGTTCAAGGACTGGCTCTTTCTGATAACTTACACTTCACAATTTGCGTCTTATACTTGACAACCCATCAATAAAATCAAAAAGTTGTAATCGTATCTAATAGCTTAGATAGTCTGATTTGCAAATTATTAGTTTTAACGTAAAATAATGAAAGTCAATAATAATTTATCAAAAAATCAGTTGGAGCAGTATCGAAAAGCTGAAGAAGACATACGAAACTCTCGAGGAAGGATGCAGAAGGAACTTGATGCTCTGAAAACCCTATCTGAATCTATCTCTAACGATAATAAATCATTGCGACAAGAAAAGTTTGCTTTAACTGAACGTTGCGAGGAATTACTTAAAATGGTCAGTTTGTATTTCACAGTAATTCTAAACACCTTATAGTATTGAAGCTTTGCCACATATCCTGGGTACCAAGAAACCGGATAAAATATTAAACCAGAAAATGAACTGGAATTTTCCAGAAAAAAATTGCTAACAATTTTTCTTGGACTAACGCATTGAGAAAAATGAAAAGTATGATCCTCGATTTACTGTTTCATTTATTGTACTCATCATTTGCTGGCACAATATTTTAAATTAAAATTTCAGATGGATGCAAAAACAAAGGAAGTCTTATCATTGAGAAACGAAGTAAGAAATTTGCAGGATATCAAAGTCATGAAATAATTAAAAAAATACATTTTAAATATTCCAGGGCCATTTGCAGTGCTTAAAATCTATTAGATTCAGCAGTTACCTTTACTTCCTGAGTGGTTTTGAAGTGATGAATAAATCATGGACTTTATGATTCCATGTCATTGATTGTAAAAGAAAAACATCTGATGCCTTGATTGGTCTTGAAAAGGCTCAAAAATTTCAAAAATCAGTAACAATTTCAAATCTATTAAAGAATGCATTTGAAACTATCAATAAAAGCTACTGTAATTTGCAGATAAATAAACGAGATGACGAATTACAGTGTTGTAGAGAAGAATGCGAGAATTCCGAAAAACATTACAGAGCAACACTGGATGAATTAGACAAACAAATATTAATGAGACAAGAAAAGTGGGTCAACTTCACTTAAGCCCTAAAAGTTCTGCCAAAAGAATCAGTAACTAATGGGAAGAGTTTATTTAACTGTTGAATTCTGGAACGAATTCCCATGCAGCTAACAACTAATTACTTCTAGACCAGCTCTTTCCGTCTTCAGAATTACTCCCATTCGAAACATTCCCTCGATTCTCAAATCATGCACTGTAATCTTAAAAAAGACTGCACTCCCACTTTCAGGTCAAACGATTACGAAGACTTAGCGAAACGTGTACTGGAACTCTCCAACTCTGTAAAAGATAAAAGTCAAAAATTTACATCTATCGCCACGCAGTTAAGCTCACTGTCATCCTTACAATCCGACCGATCGACAGACGACCACACTCAGTCGGTAAAATCTAGATACAAATCTTTGATCGGTTGTACTGAATTAAAATGAGCTTTTCACAAGCATGAAAAAAAATATCACATCTTCTTGAACTCATCTTTAATCAAGATGTAATATTTCAGCTATCCTACCGTTCAGGAACACCGACATCTACGCAACAATTTTAAAGTGCAACAAGGTAAATTTCATAAAAATAAATTTGGAGCATTTATCTTGTCATCATAACGCTTTGTCCTTGAAAACTGCCATTGAATGTACCATAGTACAATTTAGATTCACAGTATACAAGACCAACAATTTGAATGATCAGAAACTTGTAGGAACTGTTTTCTTTAACAACTGATTACTTTAAAGACTAGATGAACAATCTTGTTACAAAGGAAACGCAAAAGTAGTTTTCAACAATATCTAAACCAAACAACATATATCCTCATCCGTGTTCTAGCAAACTGTGCTCAAAAGTGCAGAAAGCATCTATGAGATAACAATTCCATGTTTCACATATTCTTATACGCTTGTACGGAAAGTTGCTTTAAGAGCAGTCTCAATCGTCTTTTAGGGATGGTCTGCAATAATTTTATATTTTATTAAAAACCCCATAGTGTAACAGTATCATAAACTTGCCCAAAAATAAGAAGCCCAAATAAATTTTTTGAAAACCAACTTTGACTTGTTAAAAATAATCTTATCAATATGAAAAAAAAATAATGAATGTTGATTCATTTTGAAATTAAACGAAACAGATAGCTAGAATAATATTAATTCAAGGATAGAACTCACTTCTCCTATCATGTATTCTTCATCAGCAAGTAACTCAATTAACTGAGCACATCCACTCATGTTGCTTCTTTCAAATACTGTAAGTAACATTATAACAACTGCCGTCACATAACGAGAACGTATGTCACAAAGTTTCGCTAATACATTCTAAACAAGTATGAAGTTATCAAGTTTTAAGGTCATTTTTTCTTAAAGCTTTTAAATATGACATGTATTTCCAGAGAGACGAGTAAAATATAAAGCTTTCATATATGAGAATCTCGTGCTCCACATGATTATAGCTAATTAATTATGATAAATTTTTGATACCTCAGAAAATATCTCGCTATGAGCTGTTGTAAATTTTAGCCAGCCATGGGGAAAACGTAAAACGCAACCGAGCGCATTCACAACCGCCTGAATAAAAAACATCAAAAACTTCTACATATATACGAGAAATTTCCGCCTGCCTCAAATCTATGAAAAATAAAAGTTCATTCAAAAGTTGGAAAAGTCATATTAGAATGAAACTCAGTTTTTAAAACTTTACAAAACCACTACTATTATTAATAACATCAAACTCGAAAATTTAGTATAAATTAAATTATAATACTTACAGCCGTAATCTGTTTGAATTCATTTTCGTATCGCAGCACTTGTTCACTGACGCGTTGATGAATTACTTCTAAAGTCAATCGTTGCTGCATATCCATAGATACGGACGCGTCCACTGGCAAATTACTTGGAAAGGGCTGTATAAAACGTTGTGAATGTTTGAACCATTCATTGAATTTTGTCAGCGCAAGCTGAAACAATTTTAACAGCTAAAAATAAAATCTGGAATCACTGCTGATGATAAAATGATGACATGGGAGATCACACTTCATTTTGAAATGGATTATCAATTTCCTTGAAATTCCACAACATGGATCTATATAACTCACCAAATAACATGCATACGCTTTATATTCTATCACAGCAGCTGAAAGCTCTGAGTCAATTGAATTATTTTCTTCAATAGAGCTTGAAAGAGAAATTAATGTTTTATCTATTATTTTTTTCGACAGATGAAAAAGTTCATCAGCCTTGTCCAATTTGTCAACATCTGAAAAATGTAGTATATTCGAAGTTCATATCTAAGTCAAAAAACCGATTAAAGTTTACAGGAATATAAGCTTCACAATGCTCTTTGGCCAGATTTAATTTTTCCAACTACAAAACTATTCATTCAAACAACACTAGGCTAGGATAAATGCAATCTCACTTTAAGATTTAAAAAAATCAAACCTACAAAAAAATTTCCGCATAATTTCAACCACTCCTTGAAGAGCTTCAACAAGCATTTCATTTTCTGAGTACGTGAGCCAAGTCCATGCATTAATTAGTATGTCATCATTTTCAGATTCCTTAAAATATATCGTGCATATTGATTTGATTTCGTGATAAAATCAGATCATAACAAAATCTCAATAATTGCACGATTGATTAATTGCTGCTCGAAACTTCAATGAGCATTCAGTACAGTTTACAAGCTGCGAAAAAATTTACGTCTTCCCCAACAGGACAACGAGATAATGCATAGTCAAAAATCCGCACGCATAGAGAGGATTTATCCATCTGTGCGGCGCATGCGGCAGCAAGAACTTCCTTACGCACTACATCACTTTCTAATTCTGTAATAAGAAGCAGAACTAGTGCTAGTAGGTGATAAATGATCATAACTCAAAAAGTGTCTCATGTTTTAAAAATCAACAAAAGCTATTTAAAAAAAATCAAAACTAGAAAACTTACTGTACATGAATTCAATAACTATTTCTTCTGAAATTTCTGCTGGCAGTTTACTAGCATAATATGGAACAACTGGATACATTTTTAGGGTAATCAGTAAACGCACATAAGCCTCTATGATTGAATTAGCAATCTCCTCCTGCAATAAACACACCAACATTTTCAACAGACACATTGCCATTATCACTTTACTTTTGTCTATAAAATAAAGTGCACATTTAAACAGAAACTAAGTTTTTATTTTGTTTTTAATGTCTGGGTTAAAATGATATTTTGTTATTTTTGTCAATTTTTACAAAATTTACTTCGTGGATACAGCGACCACTAGATTATGCACACCATGTGTTTGTGTTTTTTGAAAGAAACCTTCTGTTCATTTTTATTGCCGAAGTAAAATTGACTTCAAATCAACTTTTGGTGCTTTATATAGCTCACGATTTCCCTTCAACAATAAAAATTAACAAAAGGCTTCTTTAAAAAAACAAGCGCATAAATACATGGAGAGAGTAATCTGAGAAGCAGTGAGCGTATTTAACCTGAATTTCTTGATTAGTGAACCGAAGAAGTAAGACGATATGAGCCATGAACCGTACTATATGGGGGAATCTTTCCAATTCATTTATGTGACTTTCCAACCACGTATCCATAGATGCAAGGAGTGAAGAAGAATCATCGTTTACTATGTGACGATAAACTGTGTAGTACAGAGACTGCTCATGCTGCAATATTTAATTCACAAGCATGAATATGTGTTCCGTACGTTACCATTTCACATTATATTGAAGATAGCATGATATTTTTATACCATGGGAACAAAGTTTTCTTCATATCACAGATGAAAATCTTTTCCGTACTACGAACAGAACACATATTCTATGAATATTTGACGAAATAGCTTTTTTGATACTCAGTTCAAGAATTCAAGAACAAAAACAAACCACGGCAATTTCATCAAAAACTGAATTGACTTGTAGATCATCACTTTTTGCATCACAATCACCATCAGTAATATCAGCAGCAGCAATTGCAGCATCTAAACGTGATTCTACAGCAACATTTAGGTAACACCACAGACGGTCTTCACTTCGCGATGACAGTGATAATGCCGGTTCAAGTCGCCCAGCCAAAACAGACCACAAACAAATTTCTACTTGGGAAAGTCTTGCATCCTGAAAAGAGGAGAATAATCGAGAACGCCAACACGATGTTGATTTCAAAATGACTAGAATAAATAAAAAAGTATAAATGTCAAAATTTTTGAATGAAGAATCCCATTATTTCAAAAAAAGTGGAATTTGAATGGAATCGAATACAGATGAAAAAAAGAACTCTCAATATGCCGACCATTTTATATTTTAAAGAATATTATGAACAACTTAAAGAGTTAGTATCAATCGATGTTAATCATCTCGGCATAAACCAACGAAAAAACTTACTCTGGAAACTACTTTATCGACGGTTCGTTTAAAAAAAAAACGAGATCGAGATAAGTAATGAAGGGTTTCATCCGAAGAAACCGGAGTGAGTTTAAAGTCTCGAAAAAATTTTCTTAATAAAATGGTAGGCGCTAAAGCATGAAGGCCCGATTTTTCCAATAATGTATATGCCTAAAACAAGATTTTTTAAGTAAATTGTTGAAACAATAAATGGAAGTGGCATTAAGTACCTCGTCAATGCGTCCACATCGCAAAAGTGTATATACTACGCTAAAGATTCTGTTTTCAAACTCTGCATCTTTATGATGCTGATGTCCATGAAATGCACCATCCAGATCCTAAAAATTAGGACAATCCTCATTCGTTGGTTAAATGGTCTTGCATACTCGCATGACAAGATACAAAATAAAAAATTTTTAACTTAGAGATGAGAAAAGTATACCAAATCACAGAATTTTTCGCCAACAATACGCGCATGAAGTGTATCAGCCCTGTAATTATCATAATTTCATTTCTGAAACTCAAGTATACGGCTGCCAAAATTTTAATGAAAAATAGTTCTCAGGAATATATATGCATACTTTTCATGATCAAACAAATATCAGTAAATTTTGAGTAGCATATTTAAGGACAAAAACTTAAAACACAATAAAGTAGTCAAAAGTTCATTCGAGAATATAATTATTTTTGTTCAGTTGCACAGTTTTATGAAAAGTTCAATATTCTGAATTTACAACATTATCGAAAACCACAACAAGCAAAAGAGATGAATACTTCATTCTTTAATAATATTACACTGTTTGTTTTGATAAATGATTAAAATGGTTTCACAGCAAATAAATGCTTCCTGATTCACTTCTCTGAATGCAAATAAAATCTCACTTTAACATGCCATGCTTTTCGAAATATACATATTCACTAGCCAATTGAGCTATGGCTTCAGGATCATCATTGGCGTTTTCTTCACACCACTCCAAAAGCACCTATACAAGTTGATGATTAATAAGCGCAAGAAAGCAAAAGCCTGTGTATATTCTGATTTAAGAGCCTACTACATTGGAAAAGTTGATGGTGAGCGCTAATCATAAAATGAAAAATACCAATAGCTTCCTAAATTCGGGGTCGCGAATCAATAAGTCAGCAAGAACTGTTTGGTTTTGAAAGTCCTGCAAATAGATTTAAAATAACAAATTAGACTGTCACAAATCTTGGAAACCAGTTTTCTAGAGGGCAAAAAAAATAGATGCCCGGATCAACAAATAAAATTTTTGTAAGAATCAAGTTTAGAAAATGTGTGTTTCGAAATGAAATTAAAAGCATTGATTTAAGTCAAAGAATGTATATTTCTAACTTTCAATTCATTTAACATGCCATCCATTTCAGCAAGCTTCAAAATTAAAGAGTAAGCTTGTTTCTCGTACATAAGCTGTTGCAAAACAGATGATAGAGCAGTTGTTTTATCTGGTCTTATTGACACTTTATATAATGCAGATATTCCATCGCTACATATCTGGAATATAAATATTTGGATAATGAAATCTCGTAGAAGGAAATTGATTTAAATTTTTTACATAAAAGCTTTTCAATTAAAATACTACATTAAAGACTTTAATTGAGCATAAAATATAATACATAATTGTCGCCAAGAGAGAAGAACACACCATATGCTCCATATTTAAAAAAAATATTGAATAAAGTGTCAAAACCTCGTGTAATAAAGCAACTAAATCGGTCTCATTGACGCATTCAAATTCCAAGCATTTAGTTTGAAAATCTTCAAGTATCGCTTGTGTAACTGGAAAAAAAAACTGGAATATCGTAATAACTAATGAGTTTTATTCTCAATACTCGTTGTCAGTCGTTAGAACCTGCATTTCCATCTCTAATTATTTTAGTAGTAAATTTGCTCTGATTACTTCAATCAAAAACCTTTGAATCAAAGCAAAAATGGATGAAAAATTTCAGCAGTCAAAACAGTGATAAGAATACTTCATATTTTTATTTTCACCATTTTATAATTGAAATTTTAAACTTTTTGTGTGTGCTTTCAGTATTGAGTGTAATTTACTTATACTTGAGGGTTTTTCTCAAATTCAAGACCAATTGGAATCTACCAACTTTCGGTAAGAAGTTAAATAAAGTAAAATTACAGATACCTTTGACAAGGAAAAAATCGTCATCTTGAAAATAGAAATGCGAACTGTCTAAAGTTTCATCTCTATACTGTGTGCTTAGCAAATTATCAACCACATGAACTGATATATTTCCATCAAATTCCGAATTATTCATCTGCAAAAAACTGCTCAATTAAAACAACACAAGCTAAACTTTTTAGATATGTGTTTACTCACATATCTACTAAAATATCAGTTTATCATATCAAGAAGGTCAAAATGGTAGCGATTTAGAGAAGTGTATAAATTTAATTTGAAATATACGTTATGCAACAGTGCATGAAAGTGTATGTACTAGGACACAAAAAAGCGTACACGTGTTAAAAATACAGCGATAGAAGCCAGAAATATCAAAAACTTATCTGAAACAAAGAATTATCTGCTAATAAAATAGCAGCTACTGGTAACAAAGCTCAAATATTAACAATGATTACTAATAACTTTAGTAATCCCAAATTTATAACGATTCTAATTGAAATAATGAGCCATAAATATGCCCATAAACTTTTGTCCCTGTAGTAATTCTCATAAAAAGTGTTGAAAGAAACGTTCGCCAAATTTAAAAACAATCTCTTCATGAATTACCAAACCAAACTTGAAAAGCCTAACCGCACTCGGTAAATTTTCTATGCAACATTTATGCAATTTACTTGTCCCACTCACTATGAACTTCGTATGAAGCGGTGGTCTATGAATTGCCAGAAAGATTTTCGATTTCTAATAAAGTTGGCATTCATTTAGCATACGGTACGGTCGATCGTATTAAGCGCCGTATTTGTTAGTCCACTTTCTGTTTAGCAATCTTAAAATACTCAATTTGTAACTGTTTTCTCAATAATTATTGGTTAAAATAGAATTTGTGAATAATATTAATTTTGGCTCTTATGACACTTTCAGTGACTTTTAATTTCAACTTACCCAACAAAATATATCTTGCTTCTTTGCTTCTAAATAATGCCCACAAGTAAAATCATTTACTGGTTTCTCGAAGTCACAGAAGGTCAAGTTTGTCTTATTTATTTTGAGAATCAAAGTCACAGAAGGTCAAGCTTGTCTTGTTCATTTTGAGAATCACAGTACGACCAGTTAACAGCACTTCTTTATCTGTGGTGATAGTAGTGGAAAAAATTCCGTCTGTTCTTACTTTCTTTTTTCAAAGCTTTCACCGTTCACAACTGACCAGTACCACGTTACATGAATGATATATTTGCAGCCTGTTACGTGAACAACATGCCATCTTTTTCAAATCTTCTTCAAAAATATATTTTATCAAATTACAAAAGATTTTAACAACATTCATGCTTTCAGGAATAGTTTGTGCTGAAGTTGATGTATCATCTGATGAGAAAAGATATGCAGTTTTCATTTAAATTAATAAAGGTAGCACTGCACATCATGCATCGTTCTTCTTGAATTGTTGCCAGACATTATCAAATTGAGGCCTTTTTTCTGGTGCTGTGCTCCAACAGTTGTTTACCAATACCCGCAACCAGTTAGGAACCGTTGCTGGCACCGCTGAAACATGCAAATTTCCCATAAAGTAACTTTTTGTTCTAGAAAAAATTGGTGTGAATTTTTCTGCACTTTTCTACTTTTTCATCTATTTCAGCACCAAACACCGTTAAAAAGTTAGTGACTATTACTGTATTATAAATCAAAGAAAAAGTTAATGCATCCAGTTCCCATAGTCGTAGAAAGAGCTGCTGAATTTTAGCGTAATCAACAAAGGGTAATATTTATCGCAACTTACTAGGACGAACGTCTGGGTTCTTTTTGATATATTCGAGCACATTTGCATTGCTAATTGCAGCATGTGGTACTTGCATGGTAAGTACCTCATACATAAGGAATGCAAATGCAAAAACGTCCGTCTCAGGTGTTAGAAGTTTGGTGGTAAAAACTTCAGGAGCAAGCCATCGTTTATTTGCCACCTTTGTTGGATCCACTTTTTTTGACCTAATTTGTTTACTGAATCAATGTACGGACATTCAAAATGTTTTTCAATTCATGCATTTGCTATTTACTTTTTAAAAAATTAAGTTTTGACTACAGATGTATACTTCGTTCTTAGTTATTCATTTATCGACACTAAAATATTGTATACAGTCATGTGTATAATTTTTAAGTGGTTGAATATTGCTGAATGAGAAATCAGTGTAGCTATTACTTGCTCAAAGTTGAATACTGAAAACCTCCAAGATAATAAATTGGTTTAGCGATTTTATCGTCGCTGAGATCAACAAATACATTTTTGGCTCTCAAATTGCCGTGGATTACAGGGATCTTTTGATACTGAGATAAAGTCATTGCGATATGGCTCAGTATCTGCAATGCAATGATTTTCTAGACTTGACAAAGTCCCACTGCTGACTAGTATGATATATGACATTAACTATAATCGATTTACAGAAAACGTCCGTAAGTAACCTGCACTTTGCTTTTCATACTGATGTTATTCTTTTCAAGATATTGAAGTAATGATCCTTTTTTGCATAATCCATAGGCAATAGAATACGGTGGACTGCTAACCATAACAGCTTCTACGCTAATTGCTTTATTTGGACCCAGTGCATGACGAATAGAACTCACTACGTGTAGTTCCTAAGAATATGAATCCAATCATTGTACTGTAGCTTAAGTTAGTATGTTCTATTTGATATTTGTAGCAGTAAAATTAGCAAGGCTTTGCTTTCATCTCTCTTCATTTCAAAAATTGAAATAAAACAGATCAAATTATAATATATGAAGTATTGTCCTCTGCATTTTAACCTAGTCGTTAATTTTTTATCAGAGATATAAAAGGGATTATTTTTCGCTTTATGAACAAATAATCACTTGAGTTATAACTCGAATAATCAGGATAACCACTTGTCTATTTTACTCAGTTTAATTAAAAATTAAAAGACCATGAAATTAAGAGCATTGAATTTCAGATAATGAATTAATGGAGCTAGCTTATGATGTCAGAAAGTTGTTACTCGGAACAGGTTATCCAAGACATCTACACTGTATTCATCCATTTCCTTGAGAATAATTGGTTTTTCTGTCTTCGTTTTTGCCAAACCAGACTTGTCCATGTAACGCACAGCTTTGTATATCTTGAAAGTTGGAAATTAAATCAGAACTTTGATAAATGATCATTGATTTGATTAACTCATGCTAAACATATGAAATATATTACTGTTGATCGCTCTCCTTTGCAGAGTAATTCACCGATATTGACTTCTGACTTGTCTTTAATTTGCATATTCAGAAAACAATACTCAGTTTTTAAATAACGACATCCCTGACATGGAATGACTGGATTTAACAGCTGCACATCACGTCTTGTGTTGATTTTTAAAATGTTTGCCTGTAAAAAAAACTAGGTCTAAGTTAAAACAAGAACTGTGTCAAAACATTTCAAATTAGCTCATTATGTTTAAGTGAAATTTAAAAATCTGGAAGCAAATTTTAAAATTTTATTTCTGTTTACCTTTTATATACTCAGAATCATTTTCAATACATATGAATACTACCTTTTCGTTCACTTTTATGTTTAAAAAAAAAAAAAAAAA
>UYYF01004362.1:32268-52111 GCA_900618365.1 Thelazia callipaeda
GTATTACGTGACAGCTTTGGTATGAACGGATCAAACCCCAAACTGAGCGATTTTGTAAAATGGTCCTTTCGATTCGATAGTAATAGTTCCGATCACCTTTTACCTGTAGAAAGTTTGGTTAATTGATTTCAAACGAAGAATGATTTAATGACACTTAAAATTACATTTTTTTTTTTGTATCGCCAAATTATTGTAAAACACTAAAACAAAATGCAGTAAAATGCTAAACTTTATGAGCTAAAAATATTTTCTACTGAGCTTCAGTAAAATGTTTAAAGTAAGATTTTGAAAGTAATTAACCTGCTTAGTTTGACAAAATTCAATAGGCAAATGTACTGCGGGGTTGCCGGCTTCGTTAGACTTAATTGATAAGCATAATTTATTATCATGACCACGAGCAAGAAGGTAGTCCCCTGAAATATTAGCGACAATATTACATCCCCATTTCAGATGGAATTTCAAAATACAGTACACTTTCTTTTTCGAATCTAAACAATCAATTATTGCCATCAAACAGCTGGCTTTATTATTAATCACTATTAAAATATCACATATTAATTGCTTAATATAAATATAAAAGTTGCTAGAAAAGATATTCTCTGCATATAAAATGCTCTCAACTGGTAATCTGTTTCTATTCTCGGATGAAATAAGTCTTCACCGCTAAAACTAGCTTGATGTCGTTGATTTGTACGAAAATATTAGGATCTTTTATTATTACGGCATGTTTACTTCCTTTGAGAGAGCAAAATTTGAAATTTAAAAAAGAATTTGATATTTTAGGGCTTTTGAAAATACCCAAAACAAAATTTCATCCACGTGTATAGCGAGCGTACTTGAAAAAATTGAGATGTGAGGATCAAGTTCTGTGGAAATGCAGTTTATCAATAGCATACAGATTACTGTAAATCAGCAATTGACGTGGCTGCCATTAGTAACTAGATATGGTTACTGTACTTCAGTAACTAACTGGATATGGTTACTGTACTTTAGTGAATCGAATTTGTGCATATTTCTGTATTTAAAAATTTGTAAAAATAAGTTTTTCATATGCACAATGCATAGAAGTTTATTGAATATGCATGTATTTGTCTTATACCTAATGTCAGGTAGATTTTCGAAAAAAATATACCAGGGTTCTTCAGAAATTTCTCCTCGATATACCACTGTGGAATGCGACCCAAATAGAAATCTATTTGTTGAACTGAGATTGGTTCAGGTTGTTGCCATTCTTTCCGTGGTTTACCTTTGAGCAAAACCATGTCTGCCGCTGTTGGCCACATATGCTCACACTTATCTTCCACCTGGTAATTTTATTGAAAAAATTAGATCTTTTAAGTTCCCGGATTAATTTCACTGAATCCAAAAGTGTTCTGAAAAATACGATTCGAGAAAAAAGAATCTAAAAGTTAACTCATACATTTGGGTCATCATCAACGATTTCTCGAGAAGCTTTTGATGTGGTTCCCTGACTTCCTTTACGCTGCAATATCGAATTTTGATTTCATTCATTTCATCTATTAATATTATTTTCAGCTCTATAAAAAATACCTTAATTGTATATATCTGAAACTTGAAAGACTTAATCCACCACATTAGGATTTTCGAATAATAGATAAAGGAAATTTACTCCTACTTTGTGTATTTGAAGAAATATTAATAAAAGTAACGAACTCTTAATTTTGTCGATGACATGCTCTTGAAAATAAGATTCTTCCTAACTTGATAACATCGCTAATGTCATATTTTTCCTTGGTAGACACAAATAAAACAGACAAAGTTAGTCCAGAACTAGATAAGCCTGTGGTACCCAAATATTTGAAACGCGAATCCCTTAGCTAAACAAACATCACTTGAACAAGTTCATAATCACTTGACTATATAGAACCCTCTACATTCCAAAGAACCCTTCGAGACCAACCTTACCGAAAGTGAGAAGCGTCAGACTCACAAAATGAAAACCGCAAATGAAAAGTAAGGGCCTACACAGTCATATTATATTGAAAATAGATTATCTTAACCAGCAAATGGTATGCAAATTTCTGTTGCTTTATGCAAATTATTGTCAATTTTCGTTTGCAAATTTTTTTCACTCTCTTTCACATTTATCCAACTTTCACGTAATCTTTTCCGTGCGTTCAAAATCAATAAACGTCATCTTACCCTCTCCACCCACACATTTCAAAGCAAACAGTTCATCACGACTTTATGCATCAGCCAGAAAAGCAATACATTGCAATCTCATTACATTACATATTTACAAGTACATTTATTTATCTAAACTAGTACGACTCACTGTGAAATTGGAAAAGGTACATGAATTAGACTTCCAAAACCTCCCAACAATCTTTTTACAAGCTTAAAAGATATAATTCATACTTTCTTTAGTCATCATCGTCTTGATGTAGTCTGTCCATTTTGTGAGGGAAGAGACGAAAGACAGAATAACACCCAACAATGCATTTTATATAAGTACAAAAATAACTCACATGACACATAAAAATGCATATATTTACATGGGAATGCCAATAATTACGATAACAAGGATCAAAACAATGCAAAACAAATCAGTGCTCATTATATTTTGGCATCGTTTTGTCTTTGTATCAGACACCCGTCTACATACCCGTCTAATGCAAGAAAATACAGTTTTGAATTTTATGTACAAGACTGTAGATCGATAACTGATTGCTGATGAGGAGGGTTCTGTAAAAATTTGAAGCTAAACTTGAAAAAAGCTCTTTTCTAAAATAAATCAGACATCAGTATGACTGATAAACTAAATTTCATTCGTATATATTAAATTAGTAATAACTTCAGTGCATGTCATTTTGGTAAAAGCAACATCCATGACTAAAAAATAGGCTTTTTGTTGTGCGCATCATTAACTACGGCTTACAAATGGTGTAAATTAATATGTAAAAGTACCAGAAGAACGTAGCACGTCTGCGTGTTGATGAATGACTACTTTGTGGAGTCCTTTTGCTCATTTCTTCTTTTTTGCGTAACAAATCACCAAATTCATCAGGTGGCAGAGAAAAATCCCACTTTTCTGTCAAATCTTCTAACGACGATTCATTTTTTTCTACTTCTTTTAAATCATAGAAAGCGTCCAACTTTTCCCAAATCTAAAATGAGATCGACAATGACATGAAAGGAATGAATGAACAAGCCATCAAGACAATACGAATGAAGTTGGAACAGCATATAGGCTTTACTGCATTGCTTATCTTGGATGCATTACTCATAACAGTCTTAATCATATAAACTCGTTGACTGCTATCAAACACTCTGCATTTGATTTTCTTAATCTTTACTTGACAACTACACCTACACAAGAATAACAAAATACACTTCATATAGCAGTAGCAGCGTCCATTATATAAAAAAGTATAAAATATAAGTTATGTAAAAGCATACTAACCATTCTTGCAGTCGGTCTTATAACATATTTTGGCTTAAAAACCCGTGGCTTCCCGCAAATATTTTTTCTAACATTCAGTTCATGCAAATCCACTGGATTTAAAATGTCCTCAAAATCTGTATCTTCATCTTCGTAGATATTGTTCATGTAATCAACAAGGCAAGCCATTTGAAAATGTTTTGCAACACCTGTAAATATATCACTTACAATCAGTATGACAATTTCATGAATGCAGCATTCCATAACTGCAATTATTAAACTTTACTCTGATGTAATAAATATCACTACAATAAAATAAAGAGAGATAGTTTTGAATCAAATTGAAATCGCTTCATGAAAAAAGTACCAATTGGTTTGTGAATCAAAAGTTTTTTCAAAAGACGTATTTCGGAATCAGTGCACCATCCAAATGAAAAAAAGGACTCCTTTAAATCCACTGGTGAACTCTTATTAACATCTGGAAGCGATGAGCTTCTTTCCATTTCCATACCAAGCCAAATCTAGAAAAAATATAAATCCCTATTAACATTTCGAATTTCAAGAATTGATAACGTCAAAATTTGAAGTCGCAAAAAGGACAAAGGTGGAATTAAGGACTTATTTGTCGGACAAAAGTACTATTCAAAATACTAGATCAGATGACGAACTAATTATCATTGTGAAAATGAAAACGAATGTGTCGGATTTAAAATGTACATTTTAGTGACTGCAAAATCAATAGTTGAAGGCATAAGTAATATTAAAAAGCCGAGAAAAAATGAATGCACAATTATTAATATTAAGATGTTTCAGAAAAAAGAAAAAGAAAACTTCAAAGCTCAGTAGATCAAGTCTAACAAATTTGAACTGACGGAAAACATCTTTAGTACACACCTAAAAATTAATTTAAGCAAATGAACTCTCTAATAAATAAAATTGCAGCCAACATAAAAGAAGGTCAATATTAAATAAGAAAATTTGAGATCAACGCAGAAACGAATTTGAAAAAAACTTTAAGATTTATGATATAAGTTGGAAAAAAGATCTTTTACACAGATACTGTACAAGCAAAAAACTGTATACTCCACTACTATACAGAAGCAAATGATAAAAATTATGCAAGCATTAATGACAAGAATGAAACAAAAAATGAATTCCTCAAACGTAAATCTCTCCCGCTATTTTTTCTATCCCAAATGATGAAAGAAAAACAAGCAATAAATGTAGTGAATAGTATAACTCCAAATGATCTCTTCTAAATCGGCCCAAAAAAAGAAGAAATAAAGGCAGATTATCGTCAAAACCATAACTATATTAGAGTAGCTCACATGCTAATCACTCGCACTAATTAAATTACAGTAATCGTTGAATACGCTCAAAAAGTTAAATTTTCACGTTTTGCTACATTATTATGATAACGAAAATAAAAGTATTTACTTGTATTCGCTTAAAGAGTTATAAAATGCAAAAACTTATAATTAAGCAAAATTGTATCAAAGTATACACCAAATATATTAATATTGTACCAAATACCTTAACATTTCACGACAATTTAATAAAATTACAACAAGCCCAAAATGTGGTCAATAATGTTAAAGAAATGCATGAAGTTTCCAAGTTAACTTCTAATGCTCAATTGAAACTTAAATTTTAAGCTACAAACTTAGGTTTTAGGTTATTATTTGTGTCTAACAAGAGGTATCATCTTACGTTATGATACAAAAAGCAATTCAAACTCAATATCCAACAATAGACGTATTGTAGATAACAGGAGAATATTAGTCTCCAAATTATTAAATCTTTTATGTTGAACAAATAATGTGTGTACTCTTTGCTAGGTTTCGTTGCAAGACCTAGAATTCAAAAGGAAATGTTATTAAAATTATATATTTTTCGAAATTTTTTTGAACGAATATAATTTCTGAATTTTCAGTGAACAACTTGCATGTTGTCATTCATTAGATCAATTTTGATTTCATTAATTGACTAATGGCATTTCTTTCACAAATAAGTGTTTTTGTCGATAAATACTATCGGTTGATTACTGTGAATCAGCATTCCATCAGTGCTTTCAATTTTTTTTAAATTATTAATCAATAAACTACATGATAATCACAGCAAAAAAGTAACACATAGCTAGCATTACTGTAGGTAAAAGGAAAAACAATGAGCTGCTAAAGTGTGTTGTGGAAAAATAGAAAATAATATGATGTTCAAGAATTCATATTCGTATTAGATTTTTGACGGAGATTAAATTTTTCACGATAAAGACATTGATAACTCTTATCATACAATAATAATCGCTTTACAATTGCTTATATCTGAAAAATGGCACTGATCGTTTAGTTCGTTCCGTTCTTGATAGTTTAAGTCTTAACATTCTTCAGCAAGCGCTAGTTTAGAATGGTGTTGTTGAGTTTGCTGATGCTTCTCACTCACATTAGTCTTGTTTTTAGCATTTCAGAAAGTAAGTGATTGAATTTTCATATTTGCAAAATATTTGAGAAATCATATATCATTATTAATTAATTATTTGCTTGTAATTAACAAAAATCTCAATCACATCGCTGTCACATATTTCTAAAAATATTTTGTTATAGCTTTAGTGTAGGACAACGCTCAGTAAAAATAATTCATTTGATATGATGTTAGTTTAGTTTTTAGAAACTTAGTCAAATTATTTGATTCGTTTAGCAGAAAGTTTTAATTTCAATTTTTTGCATGATGTAATTTAGATTCAATCAATGGATTAGACTGTACCAGAAAAAATGCTAATGGACTTTACGGACAAGGTTGTTCATCCAGGTTTATGCGGTGCTATAATGGTAAATTGTACATCTATGTTTGTCCAAAAAAATTGAAGTTCAATGTTGAAACAGCAAAATGTGAACAAAAGCGACAAGTAATTGCTTGTATTAATAAGTAAGTTCACGTGTTTTACTCGTAAATTAGAAATTTGGTCTAAGCAGTAAGTCTAATTTAAAATAAACTTGTAAATTGACATTTTTAAAAGATTAATGACTAAATAAGTAGGTGGAATAATTGCAGATTTGTTTGATATACAGTGCAAGCTTTTTCTACTCAATCTTAACTCTTGTAAAATCAGTTTTAAATTTTCTGTTTCAGCGTCGCGAATGACAAAGTAATTGTAAAGGCAGAGTGAGTTTTATTTCGGTATATTCTGTAATTATGTTCAGTTTTATGTTTCAATATTGAACATAACCATTGCACATATGAACTTGGGCGATAAATCAAATCATTTTCAACATATATTCGATGCTTCAAATTTGATTCCTTCACTCAACCAGTACAAAAGAATTTGCATATTATTCCCAACTATGTTTCCATTTTTTATTAACTTGAATATCAAATACAAATTTGAATATTGAATTTTGTAAATGTACATGAATTGAAGTGAGCCGTTTGATTGTTCTAAAAAGAAAGATGGTGTTTATGGTAGTGGCAAATGCTCTACAACTTATTATCATTGTTCTCGAGGTCATTCCTCGGAAATGTTATGTCCAGCTGGTCTGTATTACAACGATAAGTTGAAGAGTTGTGATGAAATTGACAGCATTGATGAATGCGATTTGCTCACGGCATTACGTGGATTTGATGAACGACGAGAAGGTCATCTTGGAGAAAAAGGCAAATTGCTTTTAACTTTTAAATTCAAGCGTCGCACTCTAGCAGTGTTAAATATCTTCCTCACTATAGTTTGCGTCCTGAATTTTTTTCGATCTTCATTCTGTAATGTTCGTATTGTGAATGCTTTCTTCCAGGCGCATATATTGAACGTAATTTGATGTCCATCAGAGGAGGAACGGATCTCGATGACCAAAGAGGATACAGTAAAAATATTCATAGGTTATCACTTGGAAGGGCAAAAAGTAGAGGATCCGGTTCCAAAGGCAGAAATAACATGCCAAAACGACAAAATCGACACTCTGAGTAAATTATTGTTAATACTTTCAAGCTTATTTGTTAGCAAGATAAATTACGATGCGTTATCATCATTATCGACTTTGGAACCGAATTAAACCGGATTAAAACATAATTATGATTTCTCAGAATCCGAAGCAATCACTTCGAAGTCCTTCCATGAAAATTTACATATTCATGGGAAGAGTTCATAGAATTACAAAATACTTTGAGTTATTCAAGAAAAGTGCTGAAATGTTATTTCAAAAACTTCAAAAACTTATTCAAGGAATACACGTTTAAAAAGGCACTCTACTGTTAATTACGTTCAATTTCAGATATCGAGTATCTTGGAAGCCTGGAACAAGTGCGTGACATACAAGATTTAAGGAATTTTTATCTTGCACTAAAAAAATAACTTGCATGCTATCATTAACTAATCTCATTCACTGTACTGCTTCTTGTCTTTGGATCTGAACTACAATTACGAGTAACATGTCTTTTTATGATATGAAAATTCTTGAGGAATCTTCACACGTTATTTGTATGTTCAAAACGTCATATTACGAAAATGACTGAAATTCAAAGCAATTTTTAAATCAGTAAGAATCGTTCAGAATGAATGTTTTGGTTAGATAGTGCAATAAGTATAGAAATGTTATAATCATGATAATTAAAATACAATTATTGAGTTAATCTATAATGGTCTGTCAAGAGTAATAAGTACTAACTGGAAACTTCATGATAAATTATTAAGATATGAGCTGTGCTAATCTAAGTGACGGTGATTATCCAATACTCGAGAATCAGTGTCTCAAACAATTCTGGCGTTGCACTGCGGGTCAAATCACCGGTAGAGCTTGTAAAGATGGAAAGTTTTTTAATGCTGCCACGAAAAGATGTGAGGCAGCTAACAACATCATTCACTGTAAAATTTTCGATGAAAAGTTAGTTGCAGTTGCTGTTTTATTAGGAATATTTAATGTTTAATAATTATGCATGAATCAATCCATAAATTATTACTTGTATTATTGTGATAATTGATAGTTTGGGAGTGAAGTAACAATATGAAGATTTGGCTTCTCATAAAATTTTTATATTGTTACGTTTTATTTATTCCATCACGTGACTGCATACTTGGTGCTATCATCAGCAGTGATTTTTTGCTTGATTTCTATGACATCATTTGAGCTAATTGATGTAACATCTCTTACTTACATTGAAATACTAAGTTTTATCGAACAATTCATGCCAACAGTTAATGGAGAGTTTTTAAGAAGCTGAATGAATATTTGTAACCTTCTTCATCTCTAAATTTATGTTTATTTCCAGAAATGAAACCAAATATTTACCGAAAGTTATAAGTATTCCGAATGTCAAGTGCAATTTCTCATCAGATGAACATACAGAATATAAGGCATGCTCACGTGTACACTACAGCTGTAGCGACGAAAAACTCCACGAACTACAGTAATCCCTTTTGAAGTAGAACTACAGTAATCTCCTTTGAAGTAGAACTACAGTAATTCTCTTGAAATAAATGACTGAAAAATTTCGATTGCTTTTCAACTATTTGCTGTTTTTTAAACGAATACTGTAAGAGAGCTACTTATATAATTGACTGTCTAAACTGTTAACTAGTTACTAAAGCTAGTTATTATTTAATAACTGAAAATATTGCTACGATATTTATATAAATAATGATAAACAACAGTACATGAATACTGAGTGTGAATATGAAAATAAATAATGGGCTCTAAGTAACTCTCTTACAGTAATATTATTTATTGTAAATAATAACTATTTGAAGTTAGTGGCATGAATTTTATGATATGAATTACAGATAGCATATTATTATAACTAAATACTTTTGTTATAGTTCATATAAATATTATCCTTCTATGCATAATATTTGAAAGTGTCCTTATTACTACTAATATTAGTACACACAATTACAGTTTAGAGAGTCAATTTTATATAAGTCAAGTCATTTGTTTATATTTATCAAGATATTTATACAACTCTAATTAAAATTTGTGGATTCACATCTGATCATTATTATTACTGTTATTTCTGTAATAATTATCTTGTTTTAATCACTCATTTTACTATGTTGCTATAATTATTTTTCTCAGCATCCTTTTGGAAGTATAGCTGTTATTACGCATTTTTCAAGTACTTTTATGCTCGAAATTAAAATTTACAAAATTATAGGAATTTGATTCCGTTGAAAAGAGGCGAATTCGGAAAAGTATCAACGTTGAAATTAATTTTAGTCTTATCTTATGTTGAATTGAGATTCAGATGCTACAAATCTGAGCGTGCATCTAAAAGATGCTGGAAGATTACAATTTCTGATTGCTATAAGTTCCAGCAATAATAAAAGTGATTTCAGATGCCAAAAAAGCCAAGTATATGATTCAGCACGAGGCAGATGTAGCACGCCAGAATTTGTCCCAAATTGTGCCAGCAAACGATATGCAACATTTTCAACAAATGAAAATGAAATTGAAATACTGAAAATCATATGGGAACCCGAACTGAGTAAGCTTGCCTTCTGCTACCTTGCTTCACTCTTCAAATTACAGCTAATTACAGAAGTTCGGTTTGACTTTATTTTTCCATGATTGTGCATAGTCCTGTGGATTAAGTTTATACTTCATTACAATGTTTATTACTACCTCACAGTGCATTCAAATTATTGTACTCAGTTTAATTAATGACTGTAAAATTTTTTTGAAACTTTCAGGACTTTTATATTTTCACAACACTTACCTCTTCATTATGATTGAAATTTGCGATACGGTTCAATTTAAGTGTTAAATAATATGTCCTGATTGAAGTCACGTATATTTTTAAGATGACTTCTGCAGTCAAAATGGAGATGGCATGTTCTCCGCAGGTTGTGAGGAATTTTTTTACCTCTGTACTTCTGGAACTGGATATTATGTGAACTGTTTGAGAGGATTATACTTCGACAGTGCAAAACAAATGTGTACTGTCAAAGATCGAGTTTTATTATGCAAATTACTTTCAGATAAGAAGTAAATACTGTTTGAAATTTGTAAAAAAAACTACTCGCTATTTTTCTTTGTATCGAGATTTAAAACTATTTCACGCTTACCACATCAATTTTTCACTGCAGTGTGTACTGTTAATTTTATGAGTAGAATTAATAACAAAGCTAATAGACCTTCAGTGAGAGCTTAATTCTGATTTCATAAATGACAATAAAAGAATATTGGAGTTAATTCGTTTCTTTCTCAAATTATGCTTCAACTCTTTTAACATTTTGCTACCTAAACGTAACCTTATTTCAGAAATTCAACTGACCTTGAGTTTATTTCGAGTAAGCAGACAGTTGCTGCAGAAGACAAGGACAATAATGATATCTTCAAGGTTTGATCAGTATTTGTTTTCCGATTTTATTCTGACACTGAGGCAGAATATGACAAAATTTGAGTTAAATTTGTTTAAAGATACATGACAACGTGGTTAACAAAGAAAGCACTGGAAATTTTGCTACTGATATACCTGAAGTTGGTATATCAGCAATGATTGCAGCACCCATCCCAAAAGATGAAAACCTTCCATTTTTACCTGAAGGTTACATTTTTCATATTAAAACCTTTGGCGGTTAAAACGTTTTTAAATTTCGAGAGTGAAAAATTCATCAAAACTGTTCAATGCATAAAACTTTGGCATAATTTAAAAAACGATTAATGTCTGATCCGAAAATTTTAAAATATTTAATTTAGATTTCGAATGTGAACGCAAAAACGATGGCTTCTACTCGATTGGATGTGAAAATGAATTCGTTGCATGTGTGAACAGCCGAATGTTTTTCTTCAAATGCCCACAGGATTTGATATTCGACGAAGAAAGCCAAACTTGTAATTATGTTGGGAATATCAACAAATGTTTGCATAATTCTATTACAGCGATAGATAAAGAGTTAGTGTAAATATTAGTAATTAGTAATTAGCTTGTCAACGTGAAATATTGACAAAAACTCTTACCCAAGCAAATTTTCTACTCAATTCTTCTCTAAATAATAGTTAAACATATGACAAAGTCAAAAAATCTTAATCCTACCAATTTTGATTTCGAATACTTAATAAATATTCAACGAAAAAATATTCATATTATGTTAATTTTGTCGGTGGACTATTTATAACTGTATTAACTGATTGTGCACGGTTTCTTTTTTGGATTATACATTATGTAGGAACAGAGTCAGTACACATAGTAGAATGAATAAAAGCATATGTAAAATGCAAATAACCAATAAAACAAATTTTAAGATCCACATATGAGACTACTAGTAATTCATTAGTAAAACCACGAAGAATTCATCCTCGAAGAAAATTTGAGCAAAGTTTCGGAAAATTAATTCGGAATCCAGGTGAAGTTTAGCTTTCGTATAAGTTTGTCATAGTTTTCACGTCATCTCTGATCAAAAAAACTTACCTTCCTTATTTTGATCAGCTTACTTCATTGCACCATTTTAATAATTTATGTGGTGTTATGATACCAGCAATTCCATACAAGCAATATACTAAGCAAATAATTTGCAGACTTCTGCAAAGATTCCAAAGATGGAGTGCACTTCGCTGGCTGCAGTAAAGAATATGTAATATGCAGCCATCAAATTGCATTTTTCTACATTTGTCCGGAAGGTACAAATATATCCTATCACATTATAAGCGCACCGATTACTTAAATACATTAAATATTTTGAGCATGTAGCAGAGTACAACCAAAAAGTTTATTGTAGAAGAGGAATGACTGATAAGTCAAACTAACCAAATTATTAGCTCAATTAATATTATTAATATATTTGATAGAAATCATCCATAAAGTATAGAGTATATCATATTTCTGTTTCATAAATTATTCCATAATATATAAATGAAAACCAATTTTGATAAATATCAATCAAAAATTTAAGTTGTAGTAGTAATTTCAGGACAATATATGGATCCAGAAAGCAAGACTTGTAGCACTGCAGATAAGATACCTGATTGTCAAAATAAATAATGAATTTGAGAAATGCATTCGATGAAAATTGATTCCCTTGATGAATGCAAATTCGATCATTCTCTTATAAACTTTAATAAATTCACTTATTTTGCAACAAATAAGTTTATACAATCCAAATGAATAGCGCGGATCTATCTCTACTGTGAAAGTCAAAGTTCACAAAGTACGGAATAATGAATCAAACAGACAACTTTAATTAAAAGTGTAAATTTGTAAGCTGAGTTTTACCAATATTTTTAACATTCATCTCACGATTTGCAGATCACTGAATGTGAGTTTTAATCACGCATATATAAATTATAACACAATTTGTGAAACAACTGACATTATATATCATTTGTTTAACAGTGCGAAATTCACAATTAAAGCGAGATAAAAAAACAACAGTTGGAGTTAATTACGATATTATAGTACATAGTATAAAGAAACTGCTCGTAAATTACAAAACATCACGCTGAAAGTTGCAAATAAAGGTGGCATACATGGAACTGCATGGTGAGATGTCATTTGTTGCATTCAAATTTCCAATGACCTTTGATAGTCCGTTATAAACTGAAGCGCGGAATTTTGTGTATTGGTGATTAAAGTGGTGTTGTAGAAATTATTATAAATTATTGAGAAGTTCGTTTGATGAGTTCCGAACAGTGTATAATGACAGGTTTCTATAAATGTCCAAATAAAGTTTAGAAGGAAAAAATTACTCTCTTAACAGTACAGAGTGCAATTGTATTTCATTCGAGAAGTGTTCAAATGAAGGAGAAAGTGGAATCAGAAATTGTTACCACAGCGTACTCTTCACTTCCGCATATTATTTGTTCCATACGCTAGTTAAGGTTAAAATATACCATTACATTTCTGTATCCACTTAATTTTTATTTTCGTAATTTTTATTAATTTATTGTTAGAAGGAATCTATCATTTCTGTATATTATTGGTACTAATATTAATGTTGTTGTCAGTATCAGCATAAATCTTATTACTAATAATGATATTATTATCACTGTCATTGCTGTTGTAATTTTTTGCATTATAGTTGTTGTCCTTACTGTTATCATCGTTATTACTATTGTTATCGTTACTGCTGTTATTTTTATTATGTTATTAACAATAAATATTTTTCAATTTGATTTCATTGTGTTTCATCTTGTATTTTGTGCTTTTTATTTTACCAAGAATTTGATTGTCAATTCAATTATCGTTTCGCTAATACAGCTGTTAAAAAACGTTGCTTATGGTATTCTATGATTACAGGTTGGCTTTGCAATGATGCGTTTGTTGCAGTTCCGGATACCAAATGGATATGTGACATTTCGGCGGACAACGGTAGTAGTCGGTTTTGGTTTGGGTGTTGGAGTTGCAGTGGTTAGCTACTTTATCGTGAAAAGGTAATTATTATCTTAAATCTGACATATTTGTTCCTGAGCTTTTCAAAAAATTAATATTGAATTATCTACTGCTAATTTTTTCGTCTGTAGAATTTTTGTAAGAGTGTAATTTTCAACAAATATTTATACAAATTATTTTGTATCCTGTTCCTTGATTCAAAAATTTCTCATTGCGTGGTCAAAAATTTGATATGAAACATTTTAGTAGAAAATTTGCATGTTTATTTTCTGCTTTAAAGCAGCTAAATCCTTTTAGATCGGAAGCTTTATCTGCTTATATGCAGATTAAGTTCATTTAATAAATTTTGCTTTCAGATTATGGAAAAATCGGCAAAGAAAAGAATCTGAAGAATATGACGATGCTTTCGAAAAAGTACCGTGTGGGCTTGAATTTCCTCGAAACGAAAATTTTGCGATGAGTATGTTTCTTTGATATCATGTTTTTCATTGTTAAAAATAATTGTGCATTACATTTTTATGAAAGTGTTGAAGCGATTAAATGATTGTTTAAGTATTTTTCACGTTTTATCAATGTATATTTTACAGCACGAGATAACAGGTCACATTATACACCTTCAGTCTCATCATATCGAAGCTCCTTAAGAAATGCACCAGCTAGTGAATCAGACTTAATATTCAGTTCGTGGTTTGATTAAGAAACATATTGACTCTCTGTTAATTCGTATGATGTGTTTCTAGAAAAAAGGACACCACTTTATATTACAACCAAATTCTAGGTTTACAGTTGGTCCAAGAAGTGATACAACGAATGGAAAAAGCTGTTAGTAGTTTAGATATGGTAAAAAATCGTTCAGATAAGGATTTAAAGCGATTTGACTTGCTTTCTTCAGTATTAGATAGGTTACTTTTTTTACAAAATTTGAAATATTTATTCTTTTGTCATATGCTGGTTTTGAGTTTCATCACAGAAAACGTGCTCATAATTTGTTTGTAAATACATTGTATTGAACTTCTCTTGGAAAGTAAAAGGAGGATCAATTTGTATGCAGTCGTTTCGTTGGTAATTCTTAATCAAATTATTTGATATCCCTAAACTATTTCTGAATATTTTTATTTGGTTCATTACTTAATTTTTCTTCACATAGCAACAATAGTTTTCATTTCTACTTTAATGGCGTTTCGGTCTTTCAACTTTCGATTTTTTTGATCAATTTTGTCGCAGATTACGTGTTCTTGAGACAGATGTTCTGAGGATAGTGCGAGAAGGTGGCTATAAAAAAGAAATTTCAACTAACGAGGATACGTGTAAGTTTAAAAGTTTTTTTTTGTATATGCTTTTTACCACTTGTGTTATTATAGTTATTCTATCACAAACTCATCAGAATGCTTTGTATAAGTACATACTAAATTAATTTAATGACAGTAATCTTAATCATTCTTGAATATTTGAAATTCAGTTTGGAGCACAAGTGGATCACAGCATACTGCCACTTTATCTGTTCTCTCCGACGACTCGTTTTTATCAGCTCTCGAAGAGTTTGTAAGTTTTCGTTTATTAATGGGAAAAATAGTTTTTATTGAGAAAGTTCATAGATTTCATATCTGTTTTTAGCCTGTAAACATTGATGATACTGACGTCCTGATGCGTGAACCTTTGAGTTTGAGTAAAGATTCATTACATTTTTATCAAGAAGGTCTAAATGCTGCTAAAACTGGGGATGTCAGTTGTAGGAAAATTAGGTTTGTGAAATTTTTACTCTCTTTTGCAAAATTCTATACTTATAGAAATTATCTTCTTATACAAACTATTTTAGATAAAAAAATTTTTGAAACAAAATTACATGAGAGAGTCTGCTTAATTAAATTCAAAATATCAAATTGTTTTCAGAGTTGAATTTTGTTGCTGTGAAGACGAAATTGATTTTAAAGCCAAAGTTTGGTGCATAAGGCAGGCATTTAATGTCAGTTTCTTTTTCCTTCAATCATGACAAATTTATTACCTAAAGCATAACTAAGAACTCAGTCTTATTTCACCAGTTGTTAGAAAATTTTTAATCAAAAAACATAAAATATGGAATAGTATGAACTGGGGCATATTGCATCCAGTGTTGAATTTGTATCTCGCAGATAATATTATCAAATGAACACAATCGAGTTTGGTTGGCGCAAGCAGGGCGTCAGTTGATTGCTGATCTATTACGACATACTCCGAAAGATCCCAGTAGTTTTTATTTAGCTTATGATGCCATGATCGCATACTTAAGTGAAAATCACCATTCGGAAACCATTGATATGGAGCTAAAGCAGAGAGGTGTAAGTCTATATATTTTTTTGTACTGAAGTGTATTTGGTTAATTTTCTGTGTTTGGTGTGTCTTCAGAAATTCAGCGTGTCAAGTACTTTAAAACTCTGAAATTTTCTGATTCAAAATCATCTGTTTCAGGTGCGTGAAGTAGGATTTTGGGACGTTGTCCTAGACTACATTTTAATTGATGCTTTTGAGGATTTATCGCGAGCTCCGGGCGCTATTTTAGCTGTCACAAAGAACATGTTTTTAAGTCAGTCGATGAAAGAATCTGCAGTGGTAACCATGATTTGGTCGGTGCTGGAAGGAAAACGTGCAAGACTTACGGTATATCTCAAAATTCTTTGATAAGTTCTTTAAATAATTCACATTTTGAAATATATCCGCAGTCATTTTTCGTAAAAATTATGACAGGTATCTGATGGATTTATCTCGCACTTTTACGATATTTCGGAAGCAGCTTCTCCTACTATTGTTCTAGGTTTTTTGGGAACTGATGAGCACTTACGTGATTTGTGCCATTATTTCAAAGTTGGTTCATTTTTTCCATCTTATTTAGAAATTAGCATTTTATAAAGTTTCAATAATTTGATGCTTGTGGAAAATTAAGCAGTAAAATGCTTTGCTCACTTCTTTCTGGTAAAGAAAAGTTTTTCAGGAACAAATATGCTCCTTCATAGTTGATATATTTAATTTGAGAAAGGTGCGTTATACTTGTTTGAAAGATCTGGCTGAGGATATTCGACTTATTCTAGAAACACGCCTTGAAATGATTCAAACGAGATTAAGCACCGAATTAATACCTCCATGATTACATTCATTTCTATCAGATTTGAGAAAGAGTTTAATTCTGCTTCTTATTGTTACGCTTTGCTCACATTTATTCACATATTTTAATGTGAGTCAGTTTTCTTTGGTCGAAATGACCAATGTGCTCCTTTATAGTATATTTGATATGAGCAAAGGGTTTCATGCAACTTATAAATATTGATATGTTGAGAAACTTTAAGTGCTTATGTAGCGTTCAAGTTCATTTCAGATACTCAAATTTCTTTTTGCGTATATTCGTGCGTGATCTCTTGATCATTATATTGTAACATTTATCGTACTTTTTGTTGACTTTGATTTCTATCATCTAATCTTTGTAAATATTGATAATGGTTCGTCGATTAAAAGACTGTCAACGACTTTTCCAACTTTTAAATACTTGTTTGTTAGTAACAGCATATTTCCTTTATTATATTAGCAAATTCGATGCTCTCGTAAAAGTGAATTCGATTTTTGATAGATACTTTTAATTTTTAAAAATTATTTTCGTAATTTTTGTAGGTGAAATGTTATCAAAAGAAGGAATAGACGAAGTACTAAAGAAGTGTGCAGATATAGATGAAGTTATTTACAAAAATATTAATTTGATACCAATTAATAACTGGAAGTTTGATGAAGAAATCATTGAGCAGCTTCGGGATCAGAAACACAATTTTGTCAACAAGCATTTAACAAGAAGTAGGTCCTTCAGTTTGTTTAATAATTGAATATACAGTTTGATTAACTTAAATTTGTTTTCTTATTTCATTACAAACTATTGAAAAGGTAAAATTTATATGTTACTGTCTGTGACTGATAGAAGGTAGACGTTTAAAATTATCCCCATATGTGATTCAAGAGCAACAAAAGAAACTAAGTAATGCTTCAAAACAACGTCTGGCTCGTGAAATAGGTGCTGGATGTCAAACGGTTACGGATGTTTTAGAATGGATGGCCAAAAATTGCAGCAATATAAGGCCCATCAAGGTTAGTTGTTTTATTTTTAGTATTTTGGATTTTAAGATGAAGTTTTTAAAAATACGAGTATTCATAATTTAATTTTGGATAATCGTTGTTTCAGCCTGAAAAAAAGGTCACTGATTCCAAGGACACCAAAGCTATCAACTTCCAGAATGGTGGAACAAGTATTTCAAACACAGATTGTATGGATACATGTGTTGAAGTAGTAAGTAAAAGGTAATTCTTTAAATATTTTATTGCACTTTGTAAATCAAAAATGGCCCTTAAATTCTCAAAGATATAATAAAATAAATAAATGTAGTACAGTTCTTTTTTATATCATAAGAGTGAAAAGATTCTAAATTGTAACAAAAGTAGAGATATCTGTGTCTTATGTATTGGTTTTGAATTTTAGTGCAAAGAAACGAAAAAAAAATCATAGTTGTACTTCGTTTGATGGAAAAAATAGCGAATCTGTCACTGCAACTTCTGTTGTGCCAGTTGATGCTGTAGAAGGTCGCAAGTTAGCTCTTAAAAAGCTCCAAGAAAAATTGAAAAAATTCAAAGGCAAGTTAAGTCGGACGATTGGTCTCATTTACAGGGTAATGAATACTGAGTCAAAACTCTTTGTATATATGACTAAGATTTAGAGACTATGGTGTTGTAAATTCATCATTTTTGAAATAGTACGGAAAGTTAATTCATCATTTTTGAAATAGTACGGAATTTATTTCACTGAAGATATTTTATTTTCTTCAGTGAAATAAATTCCGTACTGTTAAATTTGCAAAAATGATGAATTAACTTTGAGTATATTTTCAACTTCAGTCAGTTTGAGCAATATTTTTGTAGCTCAGAGGATTGGAAAAATGACAGCATTTGAATATGAAGAAAAAAGAAAATTAAAGCGCCGCATGAGTAAACTTAAGATGAAACAAAGGAGGACAGCAGCTAAGCAGGAAGCCAACAGTCATAAGTTTGCTTTATTGTATTGGGTGGTTGGAGAGCTTTTAGAATGTTGAAAATGAGGGAATATTATTGGAAACTCATCTATTTATTTTTATTAATTTTTGCTCAAATACTTTGTGCTCATTTACATAAGTATGGCAGTAGCATAATTTTTTCATATTTATTAGAGTTATCATCATAATTTTAGGTTATCACAAGATGAACCACAACCAAGTAAGAGAGCAAAAATCGAAAATAGATTCGAAATAACCGAGAAAAACAATGAAAAAATGATTTTTTCTAAATTCGATTTCATCGTAAGAGATGCAAAAAAAGTAATTTAATTAGATTTTAAGCGCCTGCATCATAGTTTGGACATCAAAGTTGACTTTTTCAGACCGAAACAAAAAGGGATAAAAGAGATAAGTTTGCTGGTAAAGATTACAAAAGGCTTTTGGAGAAGGCTGAAAAACGAGAAGAAAGGCTGGAACAAATGCGTTTGAAAAATCCCGAAAAAGCATCAAAAGTAGAAAAAAACATCCAATGGAAAAAAGCATTGAATCGTGCTGAAGGTCAGAAAGTAAAGGTAGAACATTGAAGATTTGTATTTGCTTGTTCAAAATGTAATTTTTATCATTTCAAAGAATTCATACAAAAACTGTCTTATTTTTAAATGTGTTTAAGGACAATCCTGAACTTCTAAAACACAGTTTGAAAAAGAAAGAAATGATAAAACAGTGGAGGAAAAAAAAATGGGCAAAACGAATTGAACACATGGAGCAAGTTCAATCTCGGAAACAAGAGAAACGATCAACAAATATTCAGGCTCGTAAAGATATAGTGAGAAAACGAAAATTACAAAAAGCTCGAAATAAAGGAAGAATATTGTAATGGTTGTTTTGTAGTAATCGAAATCTTATATTGTACTCAGTTTACGATTTTCATTAATTTAAGAGACTATGTTTAACTATTTGAAACTTGAAAAAAAAGTCAATTACTATTGTGGTAATCATTAAAATTGTTGTACTGTTATGTCCTCTGTGGTTCTGGTTCTATCGATGAAAGATATTTTATTTTCTTCAGTGAAATAAATTCCGTACTGTTAAATTT
>UYYF01004362.1:52121-88086 GCA_900618365.1 Thelazia callipaeda
CATTATTTTGCATTAGTGCATTAATTTGAATGAAATAGTTTGAGAAATAAAAACAAATTTTAAAATTATGATGAAGTATAAGTGTGGTGGTATTACGCATTTCATTGTATTGCATGTTTCGTACTTCTTACTGTCTCAAGTTCTTCTTACTGTAACGACAAAGTTTGTTTTGAGCAAACATTCATAAAAGTTGATTTGATGCAGACGTTCATGTTTAGAGACATGTTTGAAATTAGGCTGTGCAAGCAGGAGAACATTGTAGAGCAGTTGCAGAGCACATAATAGTTTTTCAGAACAGTGATGGGGCCAGCATTCACTTGTTTATTACTAATAACAATACAAGGAGTAATTTGCTATGAAACAGAAATACCAGACTTAAAAATACTTAGAGATGCTAAATTATCAAGAGATCCTAGAAGTTTCCTTCGTGCGAAACGAGTAAGTTTTATTGTGGTACAGGGTGGTGGAAAGTTTGCAGACTTTTGAATTCAAATTGAAAGAAACGTTTGACTGTTGCTTGAAAAAGTAGTCCACTATTGTGTATTTATATCATGATTTCATATATTCAGGATATAAATGCAATGATTTTTAATTGTTTGGTATACAGTCTGTTATATATTATTCTTAATACGTCTGATTTTTTACGTGAATTAAAATATATCTGTCTAATTCTATGTACAGTTTCTATTTGCTATTAAGTTTTACATTTATGATATCTCTCAAAGATCATTAATAACAGTACCAGACATCAATAACTTGTGCATATTGTTAGACAACAGATGCATTTCGTGGCTATGCTTTTACACATTTCTACGGAGTGCAAACCAAAATAAACAATCAGTTTGCGGAATTTCAAATACAAGCTGCAACATTTGCGGCAAATGTACAGCGTGATCGGAACTACTACTTCTTCATCGCTAAAATTTTCAGGCTTTTTCGCACACGTTCTGTGTAAATCTGCATCATTTATTAATTCATTTATTAGAATTAATTATTAACAACATTTCATGACTGAAATGTTAAAATTTAATCATAATAGTTTAAATAGATTGCAAGATTCTGTGAAAACCTTAACACGTTTGAGAAGTATGAGAAAATTCTGTTTCTAGATCTCAAGCATTTATTAGCTTTGAGGTATTAATTAAATCTGAACTATTATTTTATTGAAGAAGAGATTATTGCTTATAAAATACTTTTTCTTCTAGTAAAAACAAGTATGGATAAAATGTGTCAGTTCCTTTTTCGTAACTCATAACTCTTTCTATTTTTCGATAGAAAATAAGCTTTTCAACTCTGAATTCAGTTTAAAAATTCACACCTACAGAGAACTATCATTCCAAAAATGTGGTAAAAAGTTTGTCAGCCTCTTTTTTATTCTACGCAGTCGATATTTACTAATGATTGAAAAGAATTCCATACTTAATTATTTATTATTGCATTACTTTTGATTATTTATTAAATCAGTAATTAATTTGCATAAAATTACAGAGTCCTACATTTTATATTCCACACATTGGGAGTAATAATGCCATCGGTTTTGGGTCTCGTCATGGCAGTATTTGTTTGGCGCTCACTTGTAGAACAAATTGATGGATCAATGAAAGTATATTTTGTGAAGTTATCCTTCTCACTTTTTACTATTATTATTTATTGACTAAAAATGGAACTAATCTTTGTTTTGTTAATTTTTAATAGTTTGAGTGACTACATATTTCTAACAACTGCTTATTTTATTACTTATTATCCCCTAATATTATATAATAATAATAGTATTGTAATTGGTGAATTTCAAGTTATCTTATTTATCATCTGCTTCTACTGAAACCACTTCAGCCACCCCTCGACGGAGTGAAACTGCCTCCTTTGAGAAATAAGCCACCAGGATTTTACGTGCCGATACATCGACGTCCTCTCATTTATTTGCAACTCTTGAAAGAGAAGTGCTATGGGAAAAAGGGCAAATACGTGAGTTTAGCACAAAATCTCCACTTTTGCTAGCTTCACGTTAATGCCTACGAGGGTCAAGGGTTATGCAGTTTTTAGAATTCTGATATTAGATGTAATGAGTAATGAGCTAGGGAAGAAAGGCAGGATGGGTTGAGTACAGAAAAAAAACACTTACGAGAAATATGCCAACAGCAAACAGGAATACAGTAAGAGTTAGGTTGAAGTTAAAAGAAGAAGGAAAGGTGAAGTAAGTGGATTCGGATTTGAGTATCAGAGTATGAATTTCGTAGCATTTCAGCAAGAAAATATACTGCGACGTAAGAAGAGGATCATGCCGAAAAAGAATCAGAGCACTGATAAGAAAGCCAATAAAAAATGAACAAAAAGTGATTATCATTGCACAGAACCTAATAAACGCTAATCTTGTCCAGACGTACGAGCTCTCTCACTTGACATCCGTGTACGCTTATACGCACTCATGCCAGTACATAAATAGTCTGCTATGTGAATGTGTGTGATGCTTTACTAAATTTAAAAGAAAGATAAAGTATACCGTAAAACTGATGACTGCATCAAACTATAAATAAATAGTATTATTTTTCATGAAAGAAAAAGCTGGAATACTACTTTTCACGCAGAATTTAAGTCAGGTCAAAATCTCACAGTATTTGTGTTGAAAATGATATATAGAGCTTATTATTTTATATTGTTTTTAATCACTGATTGCATTTAATGCATTAGCACAGAGCTCTGACATTCTTTAAATGGATAGAAATTGGATTTCGGAATTAAAATTTTAAGTTTATAAATTACGAAGCTTCGTAATTCGTAATCACTGGCAGATTGGTCACTTTTCGGGGTTGTTAAGTTCTTTGATGATTATTCTTTCTTGATAACAAATTACTTTAATAATTAGTGGATTCAAAGTAAATCCCCCGTTTTGTATAAACAGTATTATCGTTGGCTTCTTATATAAGATGACTTTTGAGAAATAATCTTCAAGTGAAGTTTTAGTCTATTAAAAATCGTACTCAGAAATAGCAATGAAGACAATTAATTCGCATTGAATTTTGTCCACATTGGAAGGTAGTTTTGAGATGCTGCGAATGACAAGTTTGTATGTACCAGATTCATGCAGACTTTCAGTATTCCGTAACATTATTCGACCATTTTCTACCTAAAATATGAACTCAATTTAAAAAATAAACTAAAGTGCCAATTTTGGAAAGAGTAAACAAAATAAATTACTACGGTACATTTAAAAGTAATACCATAGAAGTATCAATTTATCGTCTGATCTAGTTACCAATTAATGTGTTCAAGCTAATAAGTCTTAAACTAAATTCAGTTCTGCTAATTCCATTCTTTAGTAGCGAAATAATCATTGCACAACTTATATTCTGTTTTTTTGTATTTAGTCAGAATATATAATAATAATAAATTATGCTAAGTCTTTGAATAATACATTTCTGCTTTACATTCTGCTTACTGGAATCTCTGATCATCAACATATATTCCCATCAGTTGAGAATCAATTAAACTTATTTTCGAGATAACGAATTCAGAGCATATGATTTTTAATAATATTTACAGTAGAAGACGCAATCATTTAAACCAAATCACGAAAACACAAAATTATATGCAAAAACTTAGTATAAAAAGATATAAAAATATTGTGCAGAAACTTACAGTAAATGAAAAGCGTGTATATCTCAAGAATCTGGAAACTGGTCTCACAATATAACGTGTTCGGTTTGGCGACTTCGTTGTATATTCATGAAGTGTAGAATCAAGTAATAATGTTTCAGCCGGTACGTCACGTGGAACAGATATGAGATGTATTTGCATGGGGATATGAGAACAATTCACACAATTTGGTACACAACTTCTAAATAAATGCTTTTGTAAATTAATGAAAATCAGCTAATCAAAAGCTGAAAAAATTGTCTACTGTTGGTTGCATAGTATCTGCTGTTCAAGCAAAACTCGTCAAACAAATCAAACAAATTTAGTATAATCGGATTATCTCAAGTAGGCTAAAAATATAAGGTATTTCTTACTACTGCATGATCAAATTAGTGTTTCTTAAAATGGAACGAAAATGCTAGTAAAGTAAAGTAAACGAAATTGAATTAATATATACTTAAATGTGAAATATTACTTACAGTCCTTCTCGATGGAAATCAGTCGGACAAGGTGTGGACAAGCATTCATAACTTCCCAAATGATTGAAGCATAATTCTTCTTCAGAGCATGGATCATACAAGCACTCATCGATGTCTATACAGTATTAAATTAAATTAGTGGATTAAATTTGAATATAACATGTTATCTAATTCAATAAATATTTATTGAATTCAAAAATAACAAGATCGTACCAATGGCAATTATTTTTACGAGGTGTAAAAATTGAAAATTTATTTAAACTTCAACCTTTACAGTCATTATCTTCGACTTCATAACCTTCCGGACATAAGCACTGATATCCGCCTTCAGTATTTTGGCACTTATACTTACAAGGAAAATCGTATACACACTCGTTAATATCTGAAAGATATTAGAAAATATGAAGATTATTTTCTTTCAAATGAAATTAGCAATAAAATGATATAACAGGATGGTCTATTTTTGCTAAAGTAATTCTCAAAATTAAATGAAAAAATTTTTAATCAAAGCACTATTCAAATTAAATTAACAACTTTTTGAAAAATAAATGAAATCACAGGTTTACAAAAGTTCTCTTCTGTAATGCGACAAAATCTCTAAAAGCTGACATACTCTCACAAATTTTGTTTTAGGTTTTATTAAATTGAAATCAAAGCTACCTTTACAAAACCCGTCACTGTGATGGTAGCCTTCAGGACATATACTTGAATTTTCATTAAATTTAATTGTTTTTGAACTTGTCCAAATTTGAGACTGCTCTGAAGAATTATACTGTATTAATAAACTGAATATACTTTTGCATAATATGAAGTTTAATGATATTTAGGTCTACTTAATTTCTTTCTAATTTCTGTAAGCAAAAATTACTTACCCGCACAATGTTCTTCACTACTTACGAAAAAACCAGTTGGACAAAGGCAAATGTAAGAGCCTATGTAATTCACACATTCTAATTCACCACATGGCAATTCTTCACATTCGTTTACGTCTGCAAGATTAGATTACTTTTTTGATTACTATTCATAATTTTTGCTATAAAAATATTACAATTTCATTTTGTATAAAATCGCAACAGTTTGCATAATGTAAATGCCATCATTTGCATAAATATTCACTTTTGTAAGAGAAAAATAGAAAATGAATATAACGAAAAATTTACATATATTTTTCTTCCAGGCATTCTGCATTCAGAAATTTTTAAAAATTTGAACAAAAAAGTTTTTCAAAAGTATTCATAATGCTAACTGAAGCTTTATTGTTGACGATCAAATAAGCAAACATGGTGCTAACGACGCCTGCTTAATGTCTTTTTCGAATAGGAACTTTTGTAATAACAAAATTTTTTCCTTAAAAATCATTTGAATTTTGAATAGAATTGTTAACCAGAAAGCGATTTTAGCAGATTACTTTAATGAGGAATTAAAATATGCATATTTTTTATAACTTAATTAAGTGCTTTCATTAGTATTTTTATTCCGTAATATCTATTATTCATTTTCTATTTTTCTCTTACAGAGATTGTCATTATTACCAATGCCGATTACTAATAAATACTTATTGCTTTGGTAAGTAACAAAATGATTTACAAAATGCAAACCTTTACAATAGCCGTTGCTATCACGAGTGAACCCTTCAGCACACAATGATGCATCGCATGAAAATCCACCTGCAGTTTAAATCTCTTTCAATAAAAATTTCAAATTTAATTTAACAATTACTAAAGTATTTAATATTACACACAGAATTTCACTGAACATGCAGATTTAAAGCAAATTTTTAGTAATTATAACAAAATTGGACCTTGCTTATTTATACAACGAGAACCAGCCTTGCAATTATGCATGCCAAGTTCACATTCATCAATGTCTTCACAGTCCCCTTGTAAACCACTTTTGTAACCTGTAGGACATGTGCGTTCACATAAATAATCTCCGGCTGTATTAATGCATGAAGACTTATGATGGCATATTTCTCGAGCTGATTCGCACTCGTTTATATCTCAAATATTTCGGTTCATTATCTGTGCAGAAGAATTGAATGATATGTGTAAAGAACATTTGAAAATTATATTCAGAAAATATGATTTTGAGAATCTGTTTATTAATATTCAAGTACCGAATATAACAACTTTTTTTAGAAGCAAAAAATTATTGTTATTTAAATAATTTTCTTAACAGATAGATTATTTCAGTAGATGAAGCGCTAAGACAAGCAAGATTAATCCGCTGAAGAGCAGAATCTCACCAGTGCATACATTGTCCTTCATCCGATAGCCTTTTGGGCAAACACTCCGAAATAATTCTGCCCTACTTAACACATTTGACCTGACGTTATCGCTCACTGCTTTCCGAAATGTAAATTTTATCAGTACTGTTCTTCCTAAACCAATGCTCATTCCTTTTGAAGCATTGTAAGTGATATTTTCGTTCCACCTAAAATTAGCTAAAATTTATATGCTTTTGCCAAGTATAAAAAATAAATACCATAAAAAGATTCAGAACTTGAAATTCTGAATCATTTCATGTGAAATTAATTTCAAATTCTGAATCATTTCATGTAAATTTTTTTTTGAAAAAAATAAAAATTTTCAGAATTTGAATTAAAGGTTACTGATTGATTGCATGATTTCAGCTAAGTATTTTAATATAGCCAAACATGGATGAATGCAATCACAATGCATCTACGAGCATTACAGTTCATGCTCTGTCATTGCAGTACAACTCATTTGGCCATTTTATCAAAATACTATCAGCCCCTTACAATTTATATCCACTGCAACTGCTTGAAAGAATAACTCATTTGTATTAGTTCTCTAACAATCTTATAATTCGATGAGTAAAGGAGAATAGCACAACATTCACGTCAATTTGTTGATGAATTAACTCAATAAAATATGCATTTAATTGAAATGATAACTTACTGAAAAGGGATATATGCCTGATTTTCAGCTCGAAGAATGGCTAATCCATTACCAATAATTAATCCAGGCTTCAGTTCTATCAGCTCTTCCTCTGCTCCATTAATTTGAATATAAATCTAAGTGAAAATAGTTTCATATGCATCCAAAAAATGAAAATGCAAATTTGCATATTATGGTTGAAAAGTGCAAAGTACGTTTTATCACAATTAATTTGGTCAGTCAAAAAAATTTGATTTATAAAGTAAATAATATTTTATGCGAAATTCTCTTTTAATATTAAACATTATATTGTTGCATAACTTCTTGTTTTTGAGCAAAATTTTCTGCACTTCATTACAAGCAGTTAATCTATCAGAATCAGTAGAAACTTTTTGATTTTCTCAGTTTAATATATCTTAATTTACAAATGAGAAACTGCAAGGTTTTGTTATCAAGGTTTAAAAATTTTAAGTGCAAAATTAGTTAGCACGTATTTACGTCATTTTTGATGTGTGGCACTTGTCCGTCGATGTTAACATTAAGTTTTGAGTAATTTTCATTCAAAGTTTGCCATTCTTGATTTATACGTAAATTTTGGCCACTTTCAAAATGATAGTTTGTGATTCGATGAAATTCCATTTCAGCAAGAGATTTCTTTTGCCATGGATTGAACGCAAGCTGAGGTGAAGCCGCCAACATATAACTCAGCAATGTATCTGCGCTGGATTCTGGAGACCCTGAAAATTTTCAAATATCATATATGAAGCTAGTACAATGAAGCTAGCTTACTAGCCATAGAGTAATCTCGCTAAAAAGTTGTTAGCTTTTCAATTTCTTTGTGATCTTCAAAGTTATTCTGCACAAGGAATTGGAATATATCAAAGTTATAAGTGTATTATAACTATCTTTGCTACTTTATATTTCTTTTTTGAGAAATGTTGCTGAGATTTATTATGCAAATTAGCTAAAGTTCGCTGTTTCAATAGTCTTATGGCATTTTATAATTTTTCGCTTCATTTACAACTTACCTTCATTATTAAAGAAACTTTTAGTATTCACTGTCACTACGTTAAATTCTAATTGAGGGTCTACGCTCATCATCACTGCTTCACGTTTTATTCTTTTCCCGTTTACTGTCCCTTCAATTTTGTTGATCACATCTAACGGGCCATCTACAAAATATATTCTATATTTTATGGACATGAAATCACATTTGCACTTAAAACTGAGAATAAAAGCAATAAAAAATAAATTGAAAAAGATTTAGTTAATCAAATTTGATTATAAATTTGTCAAAATTATTCGATAACTAAACTTAATTCTCAAAATAATAATTAGCAGTAATGATTTTAAAAAAGTATTTGTCATGAAATTTAAACAAATTTTCTAACAGCTAAAAAATATAATCTTAGCAGAATTCAAAAAATTTTTGCGCTATTTCTTGCCTTTGATTACTGTCATTGTTCCCTTTTTGAAGAGCTTATTTTTTTACAATAATATAAATACGTGAATTATTACTTACCTCTTACAATAACTTTTACGTCATCAAATGATTTTCCATAACGATTAGATGCAATACATTTAAATATCGCACGATCGGAAAGTAATAATTTCGAGATATGAAGAGAATTATTTATCTAAAACTTTTAATTTCAAATCGTTCAGATAATACTTCAGTTCGTTGAAGAACTGAAAGTTTTCATTAATAACAGTGAAATTCTCTGAGCTCAATCAATTTTTCGAGCTTCATAAAACAGATTTTGCTTCTAAAATCAGAATTACAGAATTGGTCCATCTGAAGTTGATAGCATCATTACTCATTGTATTGAATGATAAAAATTGTATTTCTTGTTTTTTAGTTGTACAGACGAAAAAGTTAAAGTAAGATTTTACGAGTATTCTGATTCTTTCATCATTCTTCACTTTGCCATCATTTTTTGTCCAATGTATTGATGTTGTGAGCGGGTCAAAGTTTGTTATACAGTTCAAAGTTAACGATTCATTTAAATTGGCGAGAATTTGTTTTGGGCTGACGTGTACATGTGGTACTTCCTCTAATATTTGCATTAAATTTACACCGATTTCTCCTTTACCATTTTTTGTGTAGCAATGATAAGGGGATATATCCAACTAGAATATGTTCAATTTGTACTCTCTTATTATTATTATTATTATTGAATAATTTTAATTTATAATTTCTTGATATAGTTTTGAAAAAAATATTAACAGTATTGAATTGAGTAAGAACAAATTTTCAATTTCAAATGTTTGAGATTGAAAATTTCAATTTACTGAAATTATCATTAATAGCAGTGAAATTTTTCGAGCTTAATCAACTTTTCGGACTTCATAAAAACTCTTCCATTTATTTGCTTTAAAGAAGTAATCATTTTTCAATGAATGAGCGATTGAATCAAAAGTTTGATGACTGAATTCAACTGCAAATGTTTACCCTTTGCATGCTGATATTTAACTCCTTAAGTATTATAATTTATGATTAAAATCTGAAATGAATTACCAAATTACTTTTGGTAACATCATAAACAACAAGTGAACCATTCCGCATTATATTAACTTTTCCATTCGAATTGTTTAATGATGAACCAAAGAATTTCCAAACAACGTTTTGATTCAAAATTTGATCATTAAGCATGCAATTTAATAAAGCAACTGAACGTGCGTGAACCTTAAATTGGAACTTAAATTCCAGTCAAAAAATAGTTTCGGTTGAAAAAAACTTTTAGTAAATTTATAAAAAAGGAATAGTACTTTTATCTGAAGGCGGGTGGAGGATAAAGTTGAATCCTCAAAAGTCCAAGTAATACTTTTATTAGAAAAGTAGAATTTTTCAACAATCATATATCATACTTAATAATAAATGAAAATAGAATTGCTGCATAATTATTATTTATACATCACGTCTGCAACAGTTTTCATTAATTTGCTAACTTTTTCCACTTTTCTTCCTTTCATAGTTAACGTGGCGATACTTGTAGCAGCACCAACAGTATTCTGAGCCAAGCAAATATATTCACCTACATCATCGTCACTCTCTATCTTCACGCGTAAAATTGAATGACCTGATGTAGAATATGACCTGTTTTTAATATAAGCTCCGTGTCGCATCCACATAATGTGCGGAGTAGGATGACCGATAGCGCTAAAAATTTTGACTTCTAACTTGTAATAGCATGAATTTTCATTCTCATCACCTATTTGGAGTATTTTTTTGACTAAAAATTTTGAATTTTCACAACTTTTTCAAAATATCTCCACTATTAGTTCATTTTTTATAGCACTATTGAAAATGTGAAAATTGCGTCGAATCTAATAATTTTGATTTAAATTAGTTACTAGCAAGACAAATACCCATCACGCCATTATGAGCATTACTAGTAATTCAGTTTATTGCTATCGACTTTAGTGGCGATCTGAGCAGATCATTGTAGATAACGAGAATGAAGGTAAGTGAGTGACCTGCAGTGAAGGCTGGCAAAACTCCCTGGAGACACTGCCTGGCTTTTTGGAGATCTGGTGAACCGTGGAATTGCTGCAAAAGCAGTATCTCTTGTTTCCCGACCTCCAGGCAGACATTTAATCAATACTCCATTTGTTCCGTTCTCTGGGAGATCCTGCAAGAACGAAACATGAACATCCTTTCTACATGCACTTGTAAAAATTCTCAATGTGATAAAGGCATTTGCAATTGTTTGCATCACTTTCTAATAAATAATATGTGTGAGCAGTGCACAAAATACTTAAACAGTTATTTACTTTCAATTTATATTTCTTGAGATTAAAGAAATCTACAAGTTTTCATACCAAAAGTTAGTTCGAGCAAAAAGAGTGTTAATGTTAATGATAATACTATTAATAGTTAAAGCTGCAATGACACAAATATGTCTCTGACATTAATTATGCTTGCTGTATAATTAGGACCAATCACAGTTTTTTAGCAGTAAATGAACTGAGATGTCAAAGGTAACCAAGAAAGCAGTATGTACAATTACCTGATATTCTTGTTTCCACGGTAGAAAAGTTTTACCGTCTTCAGGAACATCACCACGTGCTGGAACATAAGTTGTCTTGATCGGTTGACCCAACTCATCACATTCCACCCAAATCACTTTGTAATCTTTCTTCGGAACTGGAAAACAATCGTCGAATATGAAAATTTAGCGCTATTCACATTTAAAGTTGTCAGCCTAAAAAGGTCTTTAATTGCAACTTTCTCACTTACATGCAGATCAAGTTTTTCTTGCTTAGGCATAAAATAGATATCTTCTACTGCAATGTGCATCACACATTTAGTATTGACTATTGTATCATTAACTTATAAAGTTATGCATTCAGCATTAACTTTGACATCATTATCAGTTATAGCTATATATGGTTTAGTGAGAATTCTGGAGAACGATCTCGATCCACCGCAAGTACCAATGGAGCAAAAAGGAAATTAAACCTCGTACTATTTTGTGATCATATGAATGTAATTGATATTATCATGTGTTGATATGATAAGAGGTGTTAATGAAATAATAATTAGAAGCAAATAGTTTAGGGTTAATTCACTGCACTGCTTTCTATTCATTAGAAAAAACGAGGGAGATATGGATACGCTGAAAATACTGACGGAAGTGTGGCAATGAAATGCACAACAAGTAACCTTTGACAATAAGTCTTCTTGAACCAATTGCTTGACCTGCATTACTTTTTGCAACGCAGTGATAAAATCCATCATCTTCTGAGCCAACATTTTTGATATGTAACGTTGTGCCGTAAATTCTATACTCTAAAAACTTTTATTTCTGCAAAACTATTAAATATCTTAATTAAAACTAGCAAAGGGTCAAATCGGAGCTTTTATATTAGATACATGTACTACTATAATTTAGTGATATAAAAGCAAAAATGATAAAAAAGTTAAGGCAAACAGCTTCTTACTTTACAATCAGTGCTGATTATGCTAACGAAGATAATGAAAGCTTTGCATTTAAAACTGTTCACTAACAAAATAAAGTTCCATATGGAATTTTGCACAAATTTAAACGTAAAAAATAAAATTTACTCTCTTCACTGCCAATAATATCAATATTTGGCATTTTCATCCAAGAAACCACAGGTTCTGGTGTGCCTGTTGTGTTACACGTTAACGTGACCGTTTCATCAACATTTGCCGTGATATTCATGCGTTCAGGATGAATTTCAGGTGGAACTATACAATACAATTCCAAGTTGAAAATTTGATAAAACTTTTATCGAAATAGTAGCATCAATGGTGTATAACTTGTTAACATTTGAAAAACATAACATCAATACACAAAGTTTACGAAAAAATTTTGAAAAAAATGAGAAATGCTTGGAACTTGACTAACTGAGAACGACTAGATCGACATCTTTGTAGCTAGTACCAGCCCAATTTTCTGCTTTACATGTGTATACACCTGCATCTCTGCTGGAGACATTTGCGAAGAAGGCAGTCGACTTCAACAATTCCGTGTGATCATCCAACGCTGCTGAATTTACGCTATTGTTTTAGTTGAAAAATGTTGCTAAAAGCTTATTTCTACGAATAATTATAAGCATTAGAAATGAAGCATGAAGATCAATTCATTGAAAAATTATTTGATGGTAATGATCGGGAATGCTAATGATTAAACTGACGTGAAATCTTAGAAGTTTCAATTATTTTAATCAATAGAAGTCTTAATTACTCTAATTTAATCTTATTTAATTTAATGGTGATAAATGCATTATTACTTAATTTAAACATTTATAGCTCTATTTATCTTCACGTAAATGATAAATGCAGTAAATCTGCATACTTTGCAGTAAAGCTTTATCATCTTTTAACCACGTAATATGTGGTGTTGGAATGCCAACTGCTTCACACCACATTTCAGCCGCTTGACCACTTTTTACCACAATTCGACGTGGTTTTTCTGTTATTCGTGGTGGTACTATAAATTACATAAGTATTTTATGATAAATTTTCAGATGGTTCAAATTTTTTGAGTATTTAGAAACTTAAACTAATAAAGTGAAACTTAAAAATTTTGATTCAAATAAGTGTTACATTAATTTCCCTTTTCAAATAGCACATTAAATTTGCATTTACAAAATTCTTGCGTCAATTTTTTATCAACTGACCACCAACGTAAAGCTGTTGCTTTTGCGTTGCGTTTCCAGCTTGATTCACTGCAACGCAGCTGTACAAGCCTTCATCGTGAAGTTTGGAATTGTGTATTTTCAATTGAGTTCGATCTGCACTTAACTCTACGTTGGGCTTCAGCACAAGTGGCGCATTATCCTCAAAATTTCTCTTTTTCTTAAAGATTAACTGATCAAATTGTAATTATGATCTGATTTTTTAATTCAATGAAATATTCATTCTTTGATGAAAGAAATTCGGAGAAGATTCTATCTGATTCAGTCTCGAAAAATCCAGCAGGACTACATTTAGAAATGGTCAGATATAATTTTTAGTAAAGAACACCTTTTTGCAAGAAATTTCGTTCCATGAAAAGAAACAGAAGTACAATGGATTAGAAAGTCGAAAGTTTATCTCTTTTTTGTACATTTGGTTTTCACAAGTTCTCACACTTTTGTAAATTCACAGTTTTGTAAGTTTCAAAATTTTGTAAATTTTGGTTTCTAACTGTTTCAGTATGTTTGGTCTTGAGAAGTGCATGAGGCGCCATAACCGTAAAACTGTGCTTTAATTTATCAGTGAAGCTGCGTGTTTGATATGTTAAAGAATTAAGGCTCCTTAAATTACTTTACTTTTCTTGTATGAGTAATTAGAATAAGTTATACCTTAAACCATAAAATTTCAGGAATTTGTCCTTCAATTTCACAAAGTAATAATGTCGGTTCGTCTTCTGTTGTATTAATTGTTTTAATACCTTTTTTTGTCACGATCGGTGGGCCTAAACTATTTTGCATAAATGCATTTCTTCAGCAAGTAATTTATGAGTATTATTTTTTGTACAAAACGAGTAAAAGTTGCAAATGCTAAGAAAGAGTTCAGAAAAAGTCACCAACCAATTGTTTCAACGATATATTCTTTGACGTGTGAGCCAGCGTTGTTCTCAGCTCTGCATTTGAAAACTAAACGTTTCTGTTCAGTGACCTCGTCAACAAACAAAGTTCCGTCTTCCGCTAAAAATAACGAGACCTTTATACTTCTCGTGCAACAGAGATTTGTAGAGATTTATAAAATTTTTTTATTTTATTATTTTTTGAAACTAATCTACTAGTTAAACGACTACACATCTATATCTTAACAAATCTTACATCAAACATAGCCTTGTCACATTTAAAATATTTAACATGAATGAGCAAAAACTTGAAGTATAACCTACCAACGGAGTAAACTTCGTCGTTTTCACCAATTACGTGCTCGTTGACGGACCAGATTATGTCAGGGGATGGGTAACCACGTGCACCGCATTTCAAACTGAACGGAGTACCGACTGGAACAACTGATTCGTTTGGAGATGTTGTAACAATTCGAGGAACAACTGCAATCCATCACTTCACAACATGACAAAAAACTGAGCGTCACTATCAATTTAGAAAACAGTAAATTAAGAATCAAAAAAAATTGTAAAAAGTTACCTAAGACTTCAAGGGTAAATGCTTGTTGTGCTGATCCGGCTTCATTTGTGGCCATGCAGACATACAAGCCAGAATCTGAACTGCGAACATCCGGTAAACGAAGAGTCTGAAAGCAAGTTTTGAAAGATTTGAATCATATATTTTATCAAAAAAAAAGAAGTTGATTCTTGGTTTACAATTATTTTGGACAAGAATTACCTGGTCTTCAATTATATATCTTATTCCAGTTTCAATACGTATTCCGTTTCGTTGCCACGTAACTATAGGCGTTGGTTCACCACTTACGTCACACAAAATCCTTGCTTCTTCACCCTCCACAACTTGTTGTGTGCCACCATTAAGCACCGTTGGAGCTTCTTAAAATGTTTATACCATTAATCATAGCGCTGTCATAAAATTTACAAAATACTTCCTACTTTTGGAAGTAATCACATCTTTTGCAGAAAGAGAGATGCAAGCTACGGTATTTCCGCGCAAGTAATTTAGGATCTGTAATTCATTACTTAAATGAAACAACTAAAAATAAAATGACTTACGAACGATCGCTACGGTATACAAAAGTTCATCTTTTCCCGCAATGTTTGTTGCAACACATTTGTATGCACCACGATCACGTAAATTGATATCACTTACCTATACTCAAACAATAATTCCAACTTACAAGTAATTTATTTGCACGTGAAATCAGCAAATATGAAGTAATTGCTAATTTGTTATGCTCACTGAATCAATAATTTTCCTTCTTGAAATAATAATTTTAATATACTTGTAATTTTATTTTGATATTTTGAAGAAAACAAATTTACAAAATCAATTTGATGAAAAAATAGGATGAAATTGAAGGGAGACCTGAAGATAACGACCACCTTCACCAATTATCACATTTGAATGCGTTTCACGTAGTAACGTATCATTTACATACCTAAAAGCTAATCCAATCCAAGTCTGTCAGAGAAAACGGTAGCCAATATGAAGCATCCCAAACGTAGGTAAAAGTAGTTTCATTCATATCAAGCCAGTGTGATAAAATAAATTTCACTTGTAAAAATAAAAATCGAATTAGTTTTAATTAATGAAATTTATTGCTATATTTTTTAAAAAGAAGCACCAAAATCCTTGATTTTTAGTTTTTCATAACATAATATTTAGATAAAATCAAGTACTATCTAAAATTCTGATGCTAAAAATATTGAATCCAATTTTTAAACTAGCCATGATATTTGTGGTAATGGTTTGCCTCTCACGTCACAGATTAATGTCAACGTTTGAGCTGTTGGTAAACGTGGACTCATCTCGATGTTATCGCGATTAATCATTGGTGGAACTGTAAGAATTTTTCGCAAGTTAATAACCAACTTTAAGTTATATTTGAAGCTTACATCGTATTCAAGTATTGCTAGTAAAAATGAAATTTTTAGATGCAAATTTGAATACTTCAAGATAAGTAAACAAAATTACGCCAAAGAAACCTAAAACATCAACAAGAACAGTTGCAAAGGAGGTGCCAACTTCGTTAACCGCAGTACACGTGTATTCGCCTACATGAGACTGCTTCAGTCGAGGAATGTCCAACCTGGCACCTTTGAAAGAAATTCTTGCTCCTAAGAACACAAAAATATTTTAAATGGGTTGCAAATATCAATATAATGAACTTCTGGACATTTCGCCTCAAAAAAGTGAATTCAGAAATATTTGGTGCTAAGGTAGTCAACAACTTTTTGACTTAATTAAACTAGTTAATATGCGCTTTACTTTTTGAATTCACACTGTGTATTTGAAACTTGTTCTTTCATGCAAAAGTTATTCTAATATCAGAATTCAATTATCAGAACAAAATTTTAAAGAATTTAGTCTTTATCAAAGTAATCAAATCAAGACAAATTTTCTAAAAAGTGAAATCTATGGAAGTGTTTATTATCGAGATTTTATTATAATGTCCAAGTGTAAAGTCACAATGCAGATGTAATGAAAAATAAACGAACCTTCAAAAGATGTAATAAGTGGTTGTCCATCTTTACTCCAAGATATTGAAGGTTCGGGATTACCTCTGACCTCACATTTGATTACTACAGAACTATCGACTGGTTTGACGTTATCTTCTGGATAAATTGATACGGTTGGAAGCGCTAAATGATTGATATTATTTTTATTGATAAGAAATTATTATTGTCGTCGAATTACAATAATGTTTACAGTAGATTATGACAGTATGAAGGAAGAAAAAAGAAAAGGTACTCCAGATATCCAAATTTATTTCATAATGTGCATTTCCAGCGGCATTCGATGCTTCACAAGTCCAAACACCAGCATGCTCAAGTTTTGCTTCCACAATTTCTAATCCTACAAAACATTTGACCCCAGATGATTGGAAATTGCTTGAGCTCCTCAAGAAATACTTTTGAAATTATAATTATGTCCTCAAACTAATTACCACTATGAACATTACAGTTAATTATTAACAATTCTGAATATTGAATTTATTACTAGTAAAAAAGTTAAGATTTATCAACTGTAACTCTTCAAATGACTATTTTTAAAAACGGCGTTGTACACTTCATAGTTTTTGTCGTAAATTTTTTTTTGCATAGTGATTGTTTTTTGCGTCAATATTTCAGTGATTATTTTCAACCAAATTCTGTAGAAATTTGCATAGTTTCTGTACTACAAAAATTTCCAGCATTTAATTAATAATTGAAATAGTTAAATTGTTGTTTGCCCTTTCAACCATGATCTCCGTGTTGATTTTTGATTGCCTCGTAATTATTATCAAAATTAATAACATTCTTTAGGGGATTCTTTTTAAGAGATATAAATTTGCTGAAGTGGTACTTACCTTGTCCATTTTCAATCAGTCGTATACCACTGTTTTTATTGTCCAAGGCAATAATGCCATCTTTCTTCCACCGAATAATCGGTTTTGGAAATCCTGACACCATACACCATAGCGTGATTGGCCGTCCAATAGCAACGTGTGGCTGTGGATCGTTACGACTGTAATCCAAACGCGGAGCTGCTGAAAACGCTCACGTTTAGTGTACGCAGAGGAAAACAGTTACATGAAAAATTTTTCGTTGCACTTATTTTGCTAGAAACTTATAAAAATGTGAAAACAATGAGTTTAAGTCATTAATTTCACGAGCTAGAACATTTTTTGCATAAACGTTTCCTTCAATTTGTAATTCCTTAACAAGTTAAGACAGTAATAAGACTTTGAATCTGTAAGGAAGCGTGCTTTGGCTAAAATCGAAGCTTGACTGCTCCCAAGTCAAGGAAGTACTTGGAAAGAACGCAAATATGTTTTAATTGCTTCAAAATTCATGAAAGTAATAAGAATTTTGCAGTAAGATTGCTTGAAGTATGCTAATTGTTTTTAATTTGTCATAGACGAAAGTTTCATTTTCACGTAATTACTAGCATAAAAAAATGTTTGCACAAATCACTTTTCTACACATTGACAAAAAAAGAGTGTGCCACAATGTAATGTGGCTTGTCAGGAAATTTTTAGTCCGAACGTATTCAAAATCACGCCTTTGGTTACGTTTGTCAGTTTGTTATCCAATAGATTCAGCGTAAAAATAGCCAATATTCCAAAACGTATTACTTAAAAAAATATAGTTACATTCTTTAAAATTTTGTTGCATGTTGACTAATATTTTTTACGCACCAACGTCAAAGTAATAGCCTTAGTGCAGGCAGTATCACTTTCACCATTACTTGCTTGTCTTAATTTTTAAGTATTAATGATAAAAAGTTACTGGTGTTAGTATTGGCATAGAATTAATTTAGAGTAAAACATATAAAGATATAAAAAGAACAAGATTAAATATTTTGCAAGATTTCATTCGTTTCTTCAAGAATTCAAAAATTAATCAAATTAGAGAAGTGAGTTTTTACTTCGTGTAATACTGATTGTTCTTTCCTCTTTATATCTTTTCAAGAGTTCAAATAAAGTTTAAAAAATTTTTCTACTTTTTTAAATAACTGGCAGATTTTTTCGCATTATACTTTGCCAATGCATAAATTAAGAAACATTTTTGGTTTTAGTAGCACACATTTTATGACAGTTTTTTATATAATCAATATTAATAGAGTGATCACTTTAATTTGCATAATGTTCAGTGCACACAAACTGCTAAACTTGCTCTTCATTTCGACTAAAAAAATGCGAAAACAATTGATTGATTTATAAGGTCTAAAAATTTGAATATTTATGCAAATAAAGTTATATGCAAAATCGTTGAACTTTCTAATTCTCACCATTTCTTCTGAATGATTTGCTATGAAAAATTACAGCATTCTGAATAATATTCAATTTTCAGTCATCCAACTCATTTTAATAGTCAATACATTAAGAAAACGGAGAATTAATAGTTATTTGAAGTAACTATTAGCAACAATAATTCAAAATAATTAGTTATTACTCAAAATACCAGCAAATTGATATCTGCCTTGTGCTACATTAATTGGAACAATTTTTATTACCGTTTTATTACTGTCACAATATACTATAACAACAGTTAATAATCATGGCTTCATATGCAAAATGCACAGTCTAAATTTTCAAAATAACACAAATTATATGCATTTTGTGGCAGTGAAAGTACTGTAAAGCATACAACTTTGTAAATAATTGTTGAAAATTTGTTGTTTCCGAAGCACAAATTTCCATAAGGAAGCAGAAGTTAATAATTTCAACGTTAGTTAGCGGTTAGGAACTGCAAATGGACATCAGACTAAGTAAGCGATGAGTTTACATACTTTGCTGATAAGCTTGAACATTTTTCGCTGATAATCATTCCCACAATGGAAGTTAAACTTTTTTACTGCCACTAAATAGCTAAAAAGGCCAAATTCCCGCGTAATAAATAAAGTAACTTTGTGGAATAATCTAAATTAGTTAGTAATAAAAAATCTTCGGGAGCGTAGTTAAAACGGATGCGGACTTTTAATTCGTAAATAAATGAATAATGCAGTACATAAAAAGTGATTAAATTATTTTAAATGATAATTCTCTGTTAATCCTAAAAATGAGCGCTAAAAATTTTATCAGTCATTTTTCATACTGTATATTACTATTTATAAAAAGATTAAAAGAAGTCATAACTTATTTGCATTTCGATTATTTGTTCAATATGCAATTTCAATATTTTTCTAAAAAACAAATTTAATGTAAATCACTCTTGAAGGATTTTTCTTGTACTGCTATATTTGTTCACAGAGTTGCTCATTTTCATTCTTGATAGTTGTACCATGAAGTCCATGGTTTATCAGAATAGTCCGGATCCCAAGGCTGCCACTGACGCTGGAAATGAAGCTTTTTGCCATCCCACGAAGAATCATGACGATGACGATGATTACGATAATGGTGATGATGACGATTATGCTGCCCGAATATATGCTCAGTATTAAAATGCATCCAATTATTGTGGTTTTTCCTTCTGATAGTTTCGGATAATTTGGTTCCAGCACTTGGTTGATCAATTCCAGAACTGTCCATGATCTTTCCCCATTCTTTAAAATGATACTGCCCGTTACCATACTGAAACTTATAGTTGTGGTTCTGGTCATGATCAGCATAAGAATGCAACAAATCATCTTCACTTTTGTATTGGATAGTTTTGCTTGAATGAGTTCCTGCACTGAGTGGATTAATTTCATGACTGTCCAGAATGTTCTGCCATCGTTGAATTTTGTGATGATGGTTATAAGCATTTTCTTGTTGAGCATTCAGATGATCATTCTGACAGCAATTTTTCATTAAAAAATTTACGTTGGGTTTGTCAATACGAGATGATTTTTGCGCAGTTTGTGACCAACTTGTCAAATGATCAACTTCTGAATTTTGTTTGTTGAAATTCATCCTTACATCCTGCGTTTGCAATGTATTGATACCATCATTATAATGTACTTTGTCATAATTTCCATTATGAATCCATTCTGATTCTAAATATTTCCCAAGTTGGCCAATATTCGCTGTATTTATATTAGGTTTCATCCAAGTAGTCAAATTGTTCGTATAAGAAGAAGCTTTCACAGAAATGTTCCAATGATTTTTGACAGAATAATATATGATAGATGAGTTTTGGTTTGTTTGGTACGTCTCAAAATGAAGCCTCTGAGGTTTTTTGGTGGACAATAACCCAGAAGTGATAGCATGCGAATATGGATAAATAGTATATCTTTCTGAATTACTTACAGTATCTGATATTTCACTAGCAGTATGAGGAAAAATATAATTACTAAAATAATCTTTATAAAACTTGTAATTACTATCATCAACTTTACTATTATAATTGTCTACTTGTTGTGGCACAAAAATTTGATCCTTATGTTCAATTAACGTCCTTACGTTATCTTCCTCACCTTGTATATTAAATGATTTTATACTCTCAATATGTTTATTTTCTAGATTTCGACAATATTCAGAATCCAAATGCATACAAAGTATTTCCACGTAGAAATCAACTGATGCTTCACCGGCACGATTTAGTGCTACGCATGAATAATTACCAGCATCAGAAAGTGATGTGCGCACGATTTGTAAACGTTGACCTTCATATGTGATCTAAAATTTTACAATAAATTATAGCAGCAACACATTTGCATATATTAATACTGTATTCACACAGTACTAATATTATAATAATTTAAGTTGAAGAAGTCAGCTTCATATGATGGCCTCAAGTTTCCGTTTTCTCAATTTTTAAGATTAAGTTGAATGATCGCTCAACAAAATACTTATGCTAACTTCAATGTTCGGTAACGAATTTCCGTCAATTGGACGACCATCTTTATACCATAAAATTTCCGTTGGTGTTGTGGAACCTCTCATATGTTTCACAGGACAGAATAACGTGATAGTATCTTTTTCACGTTTTGTGTGCATCTGAGGTTCGATTATTTCCATTACAGGTGGAACTACAAGGAATGGAAAGTCAAAATTGTAATCAAATATTTCTTCGTGATATCAAATTTTCACAGCATAAAGTTGTATATCTAAAGCATACCCAACTGAATAATAATTAAAATCCTACCCAAAACTTCTAAATTGAAGATCTGTTCTACTCGTCCACCTTTATTTTCTGCAACGCAGAGGTACTGTCCTTGGTCACTTACCTTCACCTTTTTAATTCCAAGTGTTTGATTATTCTGTAATAGCTCCAAATAAAGAATTTAACATAACTGAAGTTTTACTCATTATCATGAATTTTGAAATCTTGCAGTGAAAAATGTGATGTTGACTGATCTTTAAATGAAATCATTTATTATTCTTCAAAAAATAACTGAAGCTCACCTGTTCAATGAATAAACGATCATCATCAATTGTTATAGGCCTTTCATTTTTGTACCAAATAACTGAAGGCTGTGGTATACCAGTAACCGGGCATTCCAAATAAATTGACCTTAAATGATAAATTGAAATAAATTTTTGACCCATGAATGATCCTTTCGTCCTCATTACTGACTACTTTTTTTGAGCAAGCTGATGCTTCATAAAAATATAAAAAACAAAAAAGAGACGCAGAAATTTTACAAATTCATAAGATAAATATATATATTTATTGTTCACAAATTATGAAAAATGAAAACGATAATTTATGAATTATCTACATGTACAGTAAATAGTTCACTAAAAAGCAAATAGGTGGATATATAACTGAGAATTAAAACCAAGTTACTTGGCATCAACATATTTCGTGAATTAACTCTAATGCAGTTAACAACCATGATTTGACTACTAATTCTGATAATTTGTTAGTCGATAATCAGAGTTAGATTATGATGATCATTTGATTATTGGATTTAAGTGTTATTATCGTAATTAATGGTTATTTGTGAAGGAACGAGCGTATGACAATATTTAATATTTTTTTGCACACTTAATTGCTGATAAAAAGTGACATTTAGAGATATTTTGAATTATGCAAAATAATGAAAAGCTGCAAAAATAGTGCAAATTACAAGAACTTTCAATGGGAGATTAATATTCCCTTACTTATTTCACTGCAATTAATTTAAATCTTGAAGTACACAGTTGCAAGTGGCATACAAATTAATAGAAAAGCCTTCAAGATGAAGTTTTCTTATCACTGCCACCTAATAAATTTATATTGAATAATAATATCTGTAAAGTATGCTTATCATTTTTTAATTATTACGTGAAAGTAAAATTCTGAAGTATACGGAAGTAAGCAGTAGTTTATTATCAGTGCTGATTTCTTATCAGAAATAAAATCGTTGAATGTAGTACTGACAACACAAATGCAAAATAATGAAAAGCTGCAAAAATAGTGCAAATTCTTGTTATTCATATTGATATCTGAATATATGATTGATGCATAATCTTTAAGCTTATTAAGTCTGACTAGTAACAATACGAACTTTCCTGAAACTGCCAGAGGATTCCCGATAATATTTGAAGTATCTATACTGGGAGGTACAAGAACTTTCAATGTGAGATCAATATCCGCAGAACCCGCTTCATTTTGCGCTTTACACCGGTATTTTCCGCCATCACTCATCTTCACACCACGAATTGTTATCTGCTGTAAAATTCGGAAGATGTAAAAACAGTTCAAAATGTTTAATTTTATCATCAAGAATATTTAATTTTATTTGGATCTATCGTCAAGAACATGAATAAAAATTAAAGAATTTATGTTGTATATACAAGTATTAGTATACTCATAATTATAAGGGTGAATTGTATTCAAAGTTGGAATTCCCACTACAGTCCACTGAGATCGTGTTTTCGCTCAAGACATTAATTAATTAACCAAGTAGAAGTTTTATCAAGTGGAAATTTTATGAGTTCAAAAGAACTGCTAAAGATTTCCACACTTTCTAAAATTTATTAACTTACGCTAATTACACTCTCTTAATTGCTTATTAAAACATTCAAGCACAGCTATTTCAGTTTCTATTACAATTTTAAAACTTATTTACTGAAATTTATGAATAATGAAGAGTTGAAATAAAATTTTTGACGAATGCTTACAGTGACGAAAGTGGCAATATGTAATAAGCAAGCGATTCTTGCTATTCTGCAGTAACTTAAGTCAAAATACATAATTGTAACTTAAGTTATTAACAGTCAAATAGCAAATGAACAGAACTGAAATTGGAAATAGAATACGGGAATGATTAATTACGAATTTCTTAAAAAATTGATAGGAATTCACGTGGCATTTGATTTTACGTTTTTACTAAAAATATACTCTCGTTATTTGGCTGAGCGATAACAAACTGATAAAGTGCATAACTTTTACTACCATTTACCAATTTTCACCTCTGATCACTATTTGAATTTATTCTCATACAAAAATATATTGCGATTTTTTTCTCATACAAAAATATATTGCGATTTTTTTCTGCAGTTCTCATGCAACATCCATTACTCCATTAACTGTACTGCAAAACTGTTTCCACCAACAGAATCACTTTTGTTGATTTAATTGCAAACTGATAGAGCAGACATACATTCCATTTTCTCACACATTATCATTAAAAAAATTGTGATAAAAATGATGATAATAGAAAATGATGTTATTTACAACAACAACAGCTGTTACTATTATTATTATTGCTTAAAATGATAATATTAATAATATTTATTACTATTATTATTAAAAGTAGCAACTATTATTATAATTAAGCTTGTTTTATGTAAGGAGACATTTCATGTAATAGTTTTCACAAATTCATAGGTAAGGTGCATGATTGTGCTAGTACCTAATTTGCCTTCAAGATGTATTAAAATATCATTCACCTGACTGTCTGGTGAGATGTGAATATTCTCTGAGAGATATACAGGTGAATCCCCACGGTACCAGTGGATTTCCGGTTTCGGCTCAGCTTCTACATTACAGTCCATTGTTACTGTTTTGCCAAGAACTACTTCGTATACAGCTTCACCACGGTGATGGAATTTTGGTGGGCCTAAAGCGTTAAGATATCTAAATAAAGACTTTTGTAATAATTAACAAACTTTTTTATTTTCATAATTTTTAAGCAAATAATGAAACTGAAAGACAAGTGACACATTTTTAAAAATTTTGTTTCGATGAAAAAATTATTTTTACAGAAATATAGTACAAAGTTGTAATAACGTTAATACGGATGAGAATTAAAATAGTGGTGATAAAAGCACTAGTCTTAAATATCGATGATTCTATATCAAAATTTTATGATAATAACAAATGGCAGTAGCAATGGTAATAATGTTCTGAAGGCTTGCGAAAGATTCAAACTTCATTGACGTGACCTTTTGCTGGCAGACAAAACGAAAAATTAATTTACCCAAAATTTGATCTTTTTTAAATTAGACTTAATTTTCAAAAATCAAATTTTGAATTTAGGAGATAATATGAGAAGAAAAGTTTACCTATTATTTCAAGTTCATAATTAGTATTCAATATTCCGGCTTCATTTTCCGCAAGGCACGTATAGCGTCCGCTATCGTACTGCTGAAATTCGGCAAATAATTTTGTTAAGAAAAAAGAACTAAGCAAATTTATTATAGTTTCAAGAAATACGCTTAATGGGGAGATTATTTGTCAGATTATTAATAGTTCACTTCAGTTTCAGTCTAATTTTAGGACAAAATTTTTATTATACAAAGTTTTCGTCGCATAATAAAAATTTCGTAAAAATCAGGACTTATTTATTAAATGTATGATGAGAGGGAATCATCATTACTAATAACTGTTTGGCGATACCATAATACAGAAAGCATAATTATTTAATCTGATTGCAGCTTTAATCAAAAATGACCTGTGAAGATCTAATCATTAGATTTGTTTCGCCTGACAAAATGATCCGATCAGATTTAATAGGATCACCTTCATATAACCATTTGATCTAAAAGTAAATCATTACTAATTCATTGCTAAAATAAGTATATATAATAAAACATTTCCGATTTGAGCGTATTAACGACCAAGATACCTTTGGCTTTGGATTACCCTGCACTGGGCACTGCAAGACAACATCATTGCCTTGAACGACACGAGGATTCTGATCTATCTGTTCTTCTATATGTGGCGCTATCAGGACAATAACTGTAAAGCTGGCCTCTGCTTCACCAGCAGAGTTCTTTGCAACACAAGAATAGCTCCCAGAATCTGCTCTGGAATTGAAACATATCACTAATTGTGTCATTCAACTTCAGCAATATTAAATAACTTTGCTTCGAATACTAATTGATACGTTCTGAAATCATTAGTTGAGATTTCTGTCATTACTAATCATAATTTTATCAATTTTAATGAATTTTTAGAAAGAAAATAATTATCAATGCATTAATAAATGAAACAATTTTCGATTTTGATAACCGTTACACAAGTATTATATCTTACTATTTTCAGTGATCCGTACAGTATTCTCTTGATGCATTTTTGTATTTTAAAAAGGCAAAATTAAAAATACATTAATTTAAAAATGCATTTAACTCTAATCAGAAATTTAGAACTGTAAGCAAAAAAAGCAGAAGTTTTAGTACGTAAGAAAGAGCCTCAGTTAATGAAGTATTTTTTAATTGGAATCCATAAAAAAGCGGACTGTACTCATAGAACTATATATTTAATTGTACTGTGAACAAATACAAATCATACTAATCTAATGTATAGACATAAAAATCGAGCAGCTGTTCAAATTAGTTTACTGAAGTCACAAAGAAAATAATCAAATCCACAGTAATTCTGAAATTAATCAAGTGGGACAAATATATGAAAAACCTGCGTGACTTGAGAATCATCATTGTTTCTCCTCGTGGACTTAAGATGATGTTTTTGGTGTCTTCAATTGGACGACCACCACGCATCCAACTGAATAAATTATGATTAGTTTAATAATTTTATTCGAAAACTAATTATTTTTATCTCTGATTTAAGATTCAATTTACAAATTATTTAAGTAATAACAATCTTTTTTTTCAAATCTGATTTTATTTCAAACCAATAGATTTGAGCAACTAAATAGATTCATATCTCTCATATATAAATAATTCTTCAATATCTTACGTTATACTTGGTTCAGGATATCCATCAACTTTGCATTCTAAACGTGTACGATCACCATTTCGAACCCGCACATTTGGTTTCAAGTCACGAAAACGGGGCTTGATGAAAATGTCAACTTCAAAATCAGCTGATGCTTTACCAGCTTCATTGCGAGCTTCACATGTGTATCTGTAAATTCATACTTTTTGCAAATACTCAATACTGTTTTACATTTTTTCGCAAGAAGCTAAAATTACCATATCCTACTTCTAAATATAGTTTTAATGTACAGAAAATGTGATAGGATGATGATGAATAGCTATGTTATCATTGCATAATTTCAGCCAAATTAGACATTTTTCATTTTTTTTCAAAACTGAAATTCAGATTATGCAAACTGTGGAAGGAAAAGAAATTATATCCATCAGTCTTTAATAATTAAAAAACAAAAATTAATGAATAAATAACTTAATTATTTTAAATAAAGTTTTCAATGTTTCACGATAAATGATCAGTGGAACTTTTAAATTTATCAGAATTCTAGAAGCTCCATTTTTTGCTATAATTGCAATAATTTCGTTTAATTTTAATGGGAAACTGCAAAAGACATAAAAACTATAGACTTGATCGAAGTGATCAAATGCGATGTCAGATTGAACTTTGACTTCATAGACCTTTTCAGAAATCTAGCAAGAGATTCATCCTCAATTATCACTCACCTTCCAGCATCAGAGGCTTTAGACGAAGCAATCATATAATATGACCCAATCGTTTCCAGAGGTCGTCCATCTCTTTTCCATACTATCATCGGTTTGGGATTTCCAGTAGCAACACACTCCAAGGTCAAAGCAGTGTTTTCTTTGACCTGAACGACACGTTCACCTTCTATTATCATTGGTGGCACTGCAGAAAAATCACAAATTAATCATACTGAATACTTGGAAACTCCAAATATTATGCAGCTGAAAATGCAGTAAACATTTACAAATGATTTTATTCCGTTCATAAATTCATTGAAAAAAGATGAAATTTTTCGGAAAGTTTCCAAGACAATAGGAAAGCTGAGTGCAAAAGTTAGAAATTAGAATCACCTCACCAATTCTTTCGGAATGGATTTCCGAATAATTTCATGAGCTTGAAGCACTTCATGATTCTCACTAACTTCTGCTTGAAAAAATAGCAATTTTGATAGGAAAAATCAGAGAAGTAAAAGTTTGATTTCTTGAACTTATTCATTTCAATCAAAAAAAGTGAGGTTTGCTGACTTGGAAAGTAATCTAAACTTTATTGCACTGTTTTTAAAAATTTGTAAATAGAGCATTTTATGCTCTTCAAGTAGGCTTGAATTAAGGTTCCAAACTTATTTGAGATCAGTTCAAATCAGCTCTGATAAGTATTTAGAATGCAAAGACAAATTATAATGGTTTTCTGAATGCTTAAAAAACTCTCAAGCCTTACCAAGCACGTGAAGCTGTGTTGTGATACGATGTTCACCCGCGCGATTTGTTGCAATACACGTATATCGTCCAGCGTCACCCACCTGAGCTTCCCTGAACATTCGTATAATTTCTATCTGATCTGATCGTACTAATTAATAAAATCGAACATCTTCATTACAATAAGCAGAATTAGGACATCATAACTGATCAAATTTTTCAAGGTAAGATTCTGTTGTGAAATTAGTTTTGATCAAATTTTTCTGATTCCATTTTTTTCCAAATCATAACTTGCTGTTTTTCTGTCGATTTTAATAATTAAATGCACTTTTTATAAGTTATTATTGCGCGTAAAGATGAAGAATTTGATTTGTCTAATTTAAATTTGAAATTACAGCAATTTTGAATGTATTTGTATTCCAAATAAAAACTTTAAGATGAATGAAAATTATAAAAATTTGCAACCTTATATGAATATAATGCAAATTATTGGATGACTGTGTCATCGCAGAATTGAACTTTTGACCATTTTTGAACCATTCAACTTTTGGTGGCGGCGTTCCACTCACCTCACATCGAATTGTTTGACCTTGACCCTGGATGACCTTTAGCTCATCAGCAGGCGTTACAATTCTTGGTGGCGCTGTAATAGTGCAATTTTTTTGATGTTCACTTATAGTGACCAGTTTACTTCTGTTCATTAATTGACTGTTGCATCAGAATTTATTACAGCTTATATTTATTTTTGTAGAAAACGAAATGAATCAGTGCTGCAAAATGCAACAAGATTCATTGTATCCTTATGAAATTATATTTATTGGAAGTATTCTAAAGGTATTAGTTTAATTTAATTTGTGCAGAAGTTTTTCAGAATCTTTTATTGTTATATTCAAAGAGCGAATATCTGTAGACCTGTGACATGAAGAAAAATGTCAGCTTCAGCTTTTCCAACTTTGTTTGTTGAAATGCAAGAATACCTTCCTTCTTGACTTACTTGTACCTCTTGCAATAGCAACACTGTACCATTATTTAAAATCTGAATTGATATTATTAAAGTTTTGTAAAGATGTAGAAGTGATGTTAGGTACTAAATTGGCTTCAAACAAAATAGAGTACTGACTTCAATTCCAGTTGAGACCAGCAATTTTCATTTTAACTTCAGTAGTTGAGAGTAACAATTTTTAGACCCTTATAATCAGATTACTATGATTAAAAGTAGAATTAAAGAAATAGAAATTAAAAATTGGAATTAATTAAAACTAGTGCTTTTAATTATGTGTTATTAACTAGCAAGACATTTTCGATAGATGCATGGAACTTTTGACTGAAATTCGTTTATCAAAAAATTTGTACTCAGTACACTTGCAGCTTTAATGTCTAATACTTAATAATTTTAAAAATAAAATTATTATATTTGCTTTATAATAATTTCCTTCACGTCTTAGCTTTTATAGCAATAATGCAAAATGTTGGAGCGTTCGTAGCAACCAACTTAACTTTTCATTTACTTTAAAAAAAACTAATTACTGTCAACTTGCATATTTCAAAAATTTGATTGGTACAAATCAGGCAATGATCTCTTACTCAGTAATTTAGGAGAACTGAGCGGGAATAAAAAATACATTGAATGATTACTTGAATCTTATCTGATGGAAAGATAGTGCGACCATCAAATGACCAAACATTATTAGGTGCAGGTATGCCTGTTGCCTTGCACTCCATACTTACTGTTTGATTCAGAACAGATTCAATAGTACGAAATGCTGGTTCGTTGATTCTGGCTGGTACTACAAAGGAAATTATACTCAGACCCGGATAAAGTTATCTTCACACCTCTAACTTTACTTTCAGAATCATCTCGGTATCAGTAGTTGCTAAGCAAAATGCCTAGCACTCCTGAATCACGTCTACCTTTGTCTGAATAATTTTCCAATCTTTTATACATTTCATTAAAATCTGTTTTTCTTTTTTTTTGTTTTTGCTTAAGAAGTGTTTGATAAAAGATTTTAAAGAACACTGACACTAATACAAATAAGCTAATAATTAAAACCAAAGAGTTTCTACTCTGCATAATGCCAGCCTGAATAATGATCAAAGAATTTTTTCACTGACTTCTTGTAATCCAAAAAAAATTATCAGTTTTAGAATTCATTAAGCAAATTATTCATAAACTGCCTGCTAACTTTCAATACATCTCCTATGCATGCTTGTGTCATAAGCATATGCTTATGACAATATCACTTACTTTAAGTGAAATAAATTAGTGCTATTTAAAATTTAAAAAACTCAAATGAGTTAATTTTTTTGAATTAATTAAATCAAGTTCAATTTTTTAATGCTGTAGTGACCAATACTTACCCAAAACCACAACGTCCATATATGCAGTAGCTTCTCCAGCGTCATTCCACGCACGGCAAGCATATCGTCCCGCATCTGTTAACTGCCCATGCATTAAATGCAACTTCAATCCACTTGTTGACAACTGAAAGTTTTTCATTCATTTTTAGATTTAAAATATGTCTCTAATGGTCAGTTTACGTAAAATTGTTTGAATGACACTATTTGAGTTAGCTTAAAAATCGTACATTCAAACTGTTTATTCACTATATTATACAAATTAAATCATTTATTGTGTTATTTTACTAAATAATATTTTAATTATATTATTATTATTATTTTGATTAATTAATTGCTTATTTATTTTGCTAGCAAATGAATTGAGACAAACGTGTTCATTATATAATTCGGAAAGCCAAGCAATAAATTTTGATTCTAAAAGTAAGCGAAAGCTATTCAAAATAAAATCCAATTTTAATTTTTTGAAAAAATTAAATTTAAAATTAATTCTGCTCAAAGATGCTTACTCAGTCGTTGGAATAAGCCAATTTATGCTGCTTAAATGAATATCTTTTCCAAGCAGTAACACAACTAATACCAGAAAAGTGATTATTTTTTAATTAGTTAAGTATGCAAAGTAATCAATCCTTCCAATGTAAAATATTTGAATAAATTTTATCTCTTTGCATATTCCAAACTGTCTTTTCAAAATTTTATCTTCCAAAAGCAGAAGAGTCAACACAATCTACTATTACTTTCAAATTTAAACTAGACCTTGCAATTCTATTAGCATAAAAAACAAAAATCACTTTGAAATTTTGACATCGGGAAGTTCTAATATGTTTCATTTAATTGAATTAATAAGTGCGAATGCGAAGCGCTGCATATTTTTAATTAGTATAATGCTTATAACTACTGAATACCGCCATTCTAATCATTGCTTTTTTTAACATAAACTATTATTGCAAGCATTATGTTCATAGCTTCATTTTTCTGAAGGGAGGGGGTCATTAATGGCGGTACTTTTTTTTTTCAGGGGTCATTCAAAGCTTTGATTACTTTTGTAATCACAAATTTAGAACACAATTTATGCATATATATATATTCAAAATTTGCTAAAATTTTTTTAATTTTGCAAAAACGTTTTATTGCTTTTTCTCACTTATGCTTTTTCCAAATTCTCAAACCAGTCTCTCAGTTTTTCAATTATTTCATTTTTTGATAATTTCATCGGACTATTTTACTCATAACGCTATATTTCCTTGTTTGAGTAAAATTGCTTTAAATAATATTGTTAATAAACGAATTCAAATATAGTGTATTTGTAATTCATCGCCGTCATCTGTGTTACTGAAGATAAAGATTTACTTGCAAGTTATTGGATGTCGTGATAGGCGCATTATTTTTGGTCCACTGTATGTCCACTGATGGGTCATTAATTGGACAAGTTAAAGTTAATGCTTCATTTTCGGCTAATTCAAGCACACGGTGTTGATCTTCCATTTTAGGTGGTTCTTAAATGCAGTAATTACTTTGTTAATAAAGTTTTCATTGATTGGCAACCATACATTGAAAAGTTCGATAAAAATTGAAAATTGGTAAAAATGTTGATGACAATTTTGCTATTTTGCTGCAGTTGAATGACAGATTGAATGAATAATAATTAAAGTTTCGGCACAGCTGCAAAAAGTTCTCTCTAATTTAAAAATATTTAAGGCTATAATTTGTACAAATGCCATTTAGCCATAAAATACAAAATTGCTATGCAAACAGTAATTTATACTATCAAATGCATTTTTTAACTTGCTATTTATATTATTACTGTTTGTTGCACTATATTTTAGAAATATTTACGGTATGAATTAAAAGTTAGATTCAATGTAATATTGCTCAATTAATAATTATCTAAAGTATTATAATGAATGATATTTATAATCGATGAGTCATAAAGATGAGTCATTAAAAGTTTTAAGAAAAGATTGAAAGTAACAAACTGAGGACAGCCACTACGAGGTCTTTTTCCGCGCGACCAGGTTTGTTCTCCGCTACGCATGAATAACGACCAGCGTCATTTTCCGAGGCAGATTCTATGTGCAGTTGCTGGCGGTTATTCATAAACATCACGTCAGTTTCATTAATTCGTTGACCATTCTGAAAAGTAATCTTAAAAACTTTTCTATTTAAATAAAATGATAAATTTCATTCCATTACGATAAAATCACATTTTTTGTACTTTGATGCACATTATCATAAGTGTACTTGAAATTTATTTAGCCTAATTTTAGAAATGAGCTTATAAATCTTCCACTGAGGTACTGATCAAATAAACGTTTCCGTGAAAGTGAAAAATAATCAGTTTAAGTGAAATAAAACAGTTGTAAAAGAAGTAACTAAAGTAGACAAAACATTTAAAGTTTATACTTATTCACTTATTAATTTTAGTTGCAATAAGCATTTCCGCAAATGCATTTTGATAAAGTGTGACAAATACAAACAATGCTGTGAGTAGTTACTTTAGTTAAGTAAGGAAATTAATTAATGGTTGCGAACGGAAAATAAATAACACAGTGAATGGGAACGTCTACCAGATGTAATCTTACGTAAGTGAAAAGAATGACTGATTGTTTTAATTAAAATAATGATTGAATAATTAGTATTCAGACAATTATCACTTTCAGTTTTGCATTTTGTTTGAATATTTGCTTCTGATATGTTTTATTCAGTAATTTAATTTGTATTACTGATGCCATTTTGACTGTAAGTAAAATATTTATTTGAATTTACTTATTTTTTTTAGCTATTGCATAAGAAATAACTTTTTTAGAAGTTTCTTTCAATTAATTGGCTTAAAAAAAGTAAGTCTTTGCGTGTTTAGTTCAAAAAACAGATCAAAACTGATCTATTTTATTTGTTTTCTTTCAACTTTTGATCTGATATATGACTTTTCGTTGAATTTCAAACCAAACTGAAATAATTTGAAAAGTTTCTAAATTTATGCGCACAAAATCTAATCAGTGATAACATACATATCAGTGACATAATTGACAATAGTATGTATTCTTCTTTTGGAGTTGTCCATAAAAATTGAAATCATTTAAAATTTAGCAAATATTTTAAACATTTCAATTATTCAAAACGTTGTTTATTTTTTCACCAATATTTTCACATAGAGTCCTTCAACTGTATAATATTCTCTCATATCAGAATACTTCTTGAATATTTTCTCTCGTTGACATCAATAAATACCTGTATCTCACTTATTGACTTATCGATTCGTTAATTTATTCCAGTACTTATTATTCAGGATTGCTTTGTTACTAGTTTTCGTTAACTTATATAACTTATCCTCTCACATTACTTACTTTCTATAAGCATATTTACCTTCACATAACATAAAAATTTACTAAACGACTTATTAAAAAATTCAAGAAATTATTTTTGAAAATATTTTGGAAAAAAATTTGAAGAACAAAATGATCGTAAAATATGCAAATAATTATACTAATCCTCTATCACTGCTTAGTTCTTGAAAACTTTTAGTGAAAATTTACTTATCAAATTGTAATCAGTGAAAAGGATAAATAATTATAAAGATTCATTAATCCGTCATAATTAATTAATAATATTCTTTGTAAACAAAATAAATGCATACTATAATTATGTTTTTTTCTCATTTTGCTACTTGTTTGAAATTTTTTAAATTAAGTTCAATGCTGATAAACTTGAAATTCTTAATACATGCAAGAAATAGCTGTAAATTCAAGTAACCAAAAATTCTGAGCAAACTGTGAGAATACTTTGATTCTGCTCAAAACTTGCATTCAGATTTTTTGTCAGCGTAAAATTATGAGGCAGAAATTTGATGGAAATGTTCATAATATATCAGCATACTTTACTTTAAATTATTCATGAATATTTCCGGACTATTTTGCTCTTTTGCACTGAAAAATATTTACTTCAGAGGGACTTTTAGGCAAACTTAGACTGAATTTTGACTTAGCATGCACCTCTTTATTCTGAATTTTACTTAAAAGTTGTCAAATTGGGAGTGACAAGTTATATGTCCCTTCTTTATTTTACTTTGCTTTACTTTTTAAAAATCAGATTACTTTATGCTATTCAGCTCAGAAAATAAATGAAGTCAGTCTCAAGCATTTAGAGGTTCTATTCAAGCATGCAACTACTAATAATAACTAATCTCCAAAATGTATTCAGAAATTGATGGAAAATGATTGCACTGAGACTTACTTATTGATAACTTACTTTCTTTTCTTACGCAGTAATCTAGTAAGTACTTACTCACTTACTTATTTATTAAGTAACTTTATTCTGTACTTTCCAATAACTCACTTCCTCATATAATTCCTGTATTGAAATGCACAAATATTTATTACAAATCGTGCAACCTTTTCCGTTTTTTAAAAATATTTGTTTAAGAGAAATTGCAGAGACCACTAATTTTTTGCCACTCACCCCTGAAAGGTCATCAAATGAAGATTTTAGAAAACTGTGACTTGATTTTTTTTCGCCAATATATTTGAGTCAACTAAGAGGGAAGACTTTGAAACGAGACGAATATATTCGGTTTGTAAGAACTGTAGAAGAGAGGATGAAAAAATTTTTACAGTTTCCAAACTAAGTCGATAAGTTTTTTCAAAGTTAAGTCAATTTGAAAGGTCAAGTTTTTATGACAGTTTTGATAATATGCCGTCAGTTTCAGTTTTGTTAATGATTTCTTTTGATCACAAGCTCTAAAAAACTTAATATTTTTTAAAATGAAAGGCTTCGAGAAAATAGCAAAGTGATTAGTTCGTAGAATTAAATTAAGAATATATATTAGAATAGATATATAAGAATTAAGTTTGATCACAATTTTCAAAGATCTAAAAGTTAATCTATTTGGCCGATCAAAATCAGATCTAAAGAGTGATGTATTTGTATTTGAAATATATGGCTAATTACTTGAATCTTTGCTTGCAGAATTCGCTAGTAAAAGTCTTCTGTTGTTTAGCTCTGTGAGAACAAAAAGATATGAAAAATATCTAACTTTTAAAGAAACACAAAAAGTATTTCAAAAATATCACTTCGAAAATGAAAAGAAGAATTGTTGCATAAACTTACTTTTTTTGCAGTATTATTCTTAAAAAAGTGTATTTTTAAAGCAAGATAAATTGCTGAAATTACAACAAAATAAAACTTTTGCAACAAATTGTAAGCATAAAATTTGATAAAAAACTTTGATAAATTTTGCTATTTGTTTATTTATTATCCGTTGCATATGCTTTGTTAGCTAATTTACAACTCTTAAAGTATAAATTAGCAAAGACTTTTAGAATCAATTTTTTTTTCAAAATTAAGTCAAGAAAAATTGCAAAAACTTAACTTTCAATTCTTAGAATAACACTTTAAAAGTCATTTAACAGATTTTCTCAGTACAATTATTATTTACACACTTCCTTAATAATGCGATCTTCATTCCTTGCAAAAATTTTGCATATACGTTTCTATTTACTTTCTATTTTTTATTGTAATTTATTATATGTGAGCTGTAGTTTTTCTAC
>UYYF01004362.1:92692-104032 GCA_900618365.1 Thelazia callipaeda
AATAGTTTTTTAGCACAAATAAAATAAAATGAATTCAACAAAAAGAATAGCCTTTTTTTGTGCTTTACTTTTGAAGTAATTAACTTCAAATTATGTAATAAAAAAAGAAAAAAAAGTTGAGAAGTGGAAGTATTCACTTAGCAAAAAGCTAGCTAGCTAGTTAGCTAGCTAGCCAGCTAGCTATGCTCGAGAATTATCCAAAAGAAATTATTTGCATCAATTGAAAGCTTTTATAAATTGATAGCTCCAATTTTTCATCCATTATTTTTCCTGCCATTCCAATTGCTTACTTTTATTTTTACTTCAATTCAGTCGTCAGCTTTTCAGCGCTTGCTCAATTATTTTTATCATAACTTGATGATGTGTAAATTTGTATTTGAAATTGTTTACTGAAAAAGTATTTTTAAAATCATTTGATCTATTTTAGCGCTATTTTGTATATTTCAGGTCATTTAAAATTGCTAGAGATTTAAAAATTTGCAATTTGTAGTCAAAATTTGATAAGTTTTAATAAATTAGCACAAATTACGGTGTATTCATGGCTAACTTCAAATATTGCACTAATTTATAGCGCAAATAAAAGTTATTTTTAAATTTTGTATTTTCTGTTGCTTAGCTGCATATGTTTTGTTTATAAAAAATTTTAAAGCATTTTAAGAAATTTTTCTATTTAAATTATAATATAATTTAATTTTCAAAACTGGTAAGTAATTTTAGATGCTTTGTATCGCTGAGAAATATCTCCGCAAAAAAAAATAATAATAATAATACTTATGGCTTAGGCTTAAAATAGTTACAGATATTTCAAGTGATTTGAATTATGCATAAGTTTTTAACTTCAATTCTAAATAAAGTTTTTAGCTTTACTTAAAAGTTTTCAAACTTTCGTCTATTCCTCACAAATTTGCTCTTTCGGAAATACGTTCTTAACAAATGAGCCGTAAAAATGTTTGCAAATAAAAAAAATAGAAACGATTTACTTACTTAAACTTTTCTTTGGTATGTTCTGCTTGTCATATTAGCAAAGTTAACTATCTTCAGAAGCTTTACTACTTTCTGACGATAGCAATCAGACATTGGGGCAAGAAAATAAAAGTAATTCTTGAATGTTTTTTATTTTGAGAATGGAAGAAAGTCAAAATTAAAATTGACTTGTCAGGTGTTCTGTTCACGTTATTGCGTATGATCCTTAATTTAAATTTATTTTACTTGAAACAATTTGGGTGGCTTGAAGATAGCACTCAAACTCTTTTAAAATAAGAGGATTCAAAGCAGAAAGTGACTAAGTCTAATCTAATTGATAAATATATTTTTTTGACAATAGCTAAGCTAGAAACAGTGTTGTCTTATAAAAGCATGAAATCGTACGTAATAAACTATTTATCAATGAATAGAGAAAATAATAATAATACGTACGCAATAATCTACTTTAATCTGAGTAATTTATTACGTACGTATTATTGTAACATAAATATTGAGTTTGATTGTAAGTTAATTGCTAATTTGCTAAAAAGTGAGATAGATATGTTTAGAGTAAAAAACAAAATATTACAGTCTTCTGAATTATATTTGTGCTATAAATGCTCAAAACAAACTATTTATCAATGAATATAACTAAATGTGGCATATTTTTAAAAGTAAATTCACTACAAACTGAATAAGTTTTAAATGCAATTACTCAATCGTTATTTTTGATATTTTTTAAACACTCTTATAGTTATTTATTGATAACTTTGAGCAAAAAAAATTCTATTCAAACTATTTAAATATTTTTATTGAAAAATAAAGCAATTTATTGCTTGAGAAATACAATTTTTCATTTCTGGCAATACTTTTTTATTTCATTTATTTATTTATTTATTTATTTATTCCACTTTGCTTGAATTCATAAAAATCCCAAAATTGCTGAGAATAAAATTGGTATGCTCAAAACTGATTGCAGGAATGCTTGCTTGCAATTATTAGTAAATTAATTATTCATTTTCTGATTTTTTAATTTTCATTTCTGATAGATCAAAAAACACTGCATATTGTATTAAAGTGTTCAAATGGAAGAAAAATAAATTTTGCACACAATTCTGATCAACGATTGAAGCAATTTTTTTACTTAAAATTAAAAATTTTGATTGAAATTAATCAAAACTTTTCATAAACTTTGTAAGTGAAAAGTGATAATTCTTTGAAAACAACACACCAAAAAAATTCTTTTACTTCAAGTAAATTTTGAGGGATTACAAAAATTACTACTAAAAGTAATAATGCAAAATTATTTTGATAACAAGAAAAATTTTTAAATTACTTATATTTATTCGTAAAATTGTTTTTTCTGTACTAATTACTATTGATCAAAAATTTTGTATTCACAGAAACTCTTGTAATCAGCAAGATCGAAAAGTTGGATTTTTATTCTTACCAGAAGTTGCTTCATTTTTTTGTTTGTTAATGCTGAAAAAATCAGAAAAATAAACATGAGAAGGTTCGTTTTGACAAGCTTCATGCCTTTTCATTAGCAATATCCGAAATATAAAATGCCTGAAGCATATCTCATTCCCTTCATGTAAAATATAGCTTAGGCTCGCCCAATAGGATATAATTTAACTTAGCTTGAAATAAGCAAAGTTCTAGCACCTTATGCTTTTTCGCCGCTTTTACTCTAATTATCGAATGCACATCAAAAAATAGTCTTTTAGTAGAACTATCATTTGATAAGAATAAAAATAATATTGACAGTTATTTTAATAAGTGCATATAATCGTAAAGTAATCGTCTCTAATGCTAATTATTTTAATCAGTGTTAGTTCAGATGTTTTGTTTTCTACAATTTATAGCAAAAATTATTTTCAGAAAAAAATTAAATTTTTAATTATTTGAAAACAGCCTGCTGAATTAATAATAGCTGCTTCAAACTCATAATTTAAAAAGTAAAAAAGTAAGTTGAAGTGTCACTGTCGTTAGCATTTGGAGCATTGAACTAATAATGATTATTACTGTGTTATATATTTCTTTACTTTCTACTGTCATTTAGATTTATAAATATTATTGTTGAAGTTAACTCTCTGCATAATCTATTTAAAGCTTAATAAAAGGTGTTTATTCTAAAAAGTTGTTTTTAAATTAGAATGAAAAATATAGTTTTATCAGCTCGCTGTTTTTCTCGATTATTATCATTATTATTATTATTACTATTATTATTATTATTTACTAATAAGTGATAGTAGCAGTAGTAGTATTTAATAATGAGCTGTTAATTGTAAATTTGCAGAGTAATTAATTTCTAAATTGAATTAGCGCTGCAGTTTTGATTTGATGTAATAATTTTTAATAAAAATGTAAGCATTATTTTTGTTTTGAAGTCGAAAGATGAGATGTGCTTACTTAGAACTGAATTGGTTACGATTTCATTTTAAATCCAAGCAATAATTCAAGTTTAGCATTTAGCATAAAAACTGCATACAATTTTTGGTTGACAATGAAAAGTATATTATTCAAATACTTAATGTTGCTAAATATTTAATCGAAAATTGCTATGGCAACGGCTTTTTCATGCTTATTTGTGCTTTTTTGGGGCTAAAGTTGAAGAGGGAAGAAATATACAGAGAAGGCTAGTTTGATGCTGCTCCATTCAAGCATCTCATGAGGATTTATGGAGTCTTACATCTGTAAAAGGGCTACGAAAATTGCACCGATCGAGAAAAGATGGCCTGGGCCAAGTAATAAGTAGCCAAGCAATGCTATGAAATAGCTTGAGACTTTCTTCATGCAAACAAATACTCGCATTATTTCTATCTTATATCCCCTTCAGACTTAGTTGTTTTCCTTTTTAGTTTCAATGATTTTGCTTTATTTTTATTGAAACTTTGATATTTATCTGCAATTCTTGAAAGCTATTAAAATTTCTTGTTTAATTTTGTATTTATCAGCCCAAATTCTGAATAAAAATTTTTAAGCTCTTCCATAAGTATTCTAATCTTAAGTACTTAAGTCAAGCACACGAAATCTGAACCAGATAGCACTGGTTATAGTCTTACTATTCAAAGAAAAATGTGCAGGTTGGTACTGCTTGAGAGACAAATCCAGAAATCCTAATATTTTGGGCCTATATGCAAGTATAAGTATAAACTGTTTGTTTCAATCAGGTTTGAGGGCAAATTCCAAATATTTCGGCAAGTATTAGCATCGTGAGAAAACTTGAATTTTGAATTCACTAAAAAAACTTTAAGCTACGAAATTAATTATTGGTGCTTATATGAGGAGTAAATTTAAACCCAAGCAAAGTCCATAATATTCATTTAATGAAAAATTTAAATAATTGGAAATTGCAATTGAAAATCAAAACCATTTCAAGTAGTACTATCAGAAAGTCTAGCAATGCTGATTACTCTGATAATTGTTGACTGCAATGATAAACTATCATTATCTCATTTTTAGAGCTGTCATTAAGTATTGATAGTATCCCAAAGAAATGATAAACTATTATTTGATCTATTCTAGACAAGACTTCTGCTACTACTATATTTTTTTACGCAAAAAAATCGCAAATTTACCTATTTAATATACAACAAAACATATTATTATATAATACACTTTTCAATTATTGATCTAATTCTTACATTTCCTTGTACTACAGAGGTTTAATTAGTTAATATTAGTCAAAATTATCAAAATCACAGTAATCAAATTTTTGTTCAAAGTATAAAAGTGTAGCAGTGCTAGAAAATTTGTTCACAAGGCGAGAATTTTCAGCAACAAAAAAGTTGCATTCTTAAATTTGAATCAGCGAAAATTATCACTTTATCTTACACTCATCCTTTTTAATTATTAACAGTGATGATTGTCTGTCCATAACCTAATTTGCATATTTAATGCTCACAAATCTGTCTCTATCATTGCTTAATTTTAGGAATGCAAAGATTGTTTGAAATTTATCAAATGAGCATGACAGGCATTGATATGTTGTCATAACTTCAATCCGTTTCTATCTTTTGTAGTAAAAATTAGTAAAAACCTGCAAAACTCACTATTTGTCCTTTCTTCTCACGAATGACATGATATAAATGCATTTTGAAGCTTGCAGAATTTTAACTGAGCTTATAAATTAGTACTTTTGAAGTAAAGTTTGTGATATTCATTTATAAAGGTCAATAAATTATACGTTTTATGAACAAAATGATGCATAAAAATAAATAAACCGATGCTATAAAAGCATATTTCTTGAAAAAAGAATATATCTTAATAATTTATGTCAAATTCTAGGCAACTGATCGATATGGCATGAAAAAATATCATTTATCAAGAAATATCAAATATCATTTAATCAAATATCATATTAGCTATAGAAGGCTGCAATTGAAATTCTGAAATTTGTTTTTTTAAGCTATTAAAGTTCAAATTATTTTCAGAGTGGAATGGAAACCAAAGAAGTAACCAGTATTTTATAAATATTAGTCACTGCATTGTATTTATGTGTTATAAAAAATATACAAGTACCAAAAAGTACCAACAAAAGTACCAAACAAATAATAGTCTTGTTACCATTTACAATATTAATCATCATTCCTATGTCATATTTGTCAGTAAGTAAAACTAAATCTTCACAAAGTTATCATTTACAGTACTAAACTAAAAAATCTAATATAAGCTTACAACGACTTCTTATCAACAGCAAGTTTGAAATTTTAAAATTCGATTCACTTTATAATCATAAGTAATTAACTTTACAATTTTGCTCTGTTATATCTTTAATTAACTTTGAGAAGAAATCAATTTTAGAACATAATAAATATTTCCTATATTTGTCATCTTTTAAGAGTAATAAATAGCTAAGAAATTAGTCCAGAAGTAGTCTTGACGAGTACTTGTAGGCAATAAAGAAATTAACATAAAATAAAGCATAAAAAACATTGTCTTAATCCAATTCTATTCTATTCAATAACTTAGTATTTAATTAAAATTCTTGACTCGGTTCATATTTTAATTCATTTCATATTAGTCTATTACACACTTGTTTAATCCATTTTCACTTGACTCAATTCAATTCAATTCAATTCCTTTCAAAATAATTTAATTCATATTTAATTTATTTCTTATTTTCCAAATTTATTCAATATTTTGTGTGCAAAATAACTGCTGTAACTGACGTGTAGTTAAATGATTTGCTAGCTAAAACAACGATAAAATAATTGAAAATAAATGAAATTAAAGCTATTCAACGCTGCATCTAACGCTTATTTGTTTACCTTTTGAAATGATATGCAACTACACTTTACTTGAATATACTTCAATGCTTGTGAAGTGTAATTTTCAAAGGTATTACTTTTCATATTTTTAATTTTGTGTATTTCAAATAGCACACACGCAAATAAATACCTATGCAATGCGTTGCATACGTATAAAGCATTGCATAAAAATCTCAAATTTCACATTTACTTAAAATTGCTGTGAATTTTTCACCTTGAAAAGTAAAGAAGATTGTAGACTTTCCGCTCAGATTAGTAACAAAGTTTGCTTTGCTAAAGTGTTTTGCTAGAAAATTTTCACTCAAACCGCTAAAAATTGAACAAAGTATTATTCAATGATTAATTCTTTTAATTATTATAATTATTTCTTGAATGGTTTTTTATTATAGCTGTTAAGATCATTTTTTGTTGCTCATTACTTTTGAAGCAACCAAATAATAGCTTAAAAAGATTTCACCCCAGAGATTTGAATTCTCCTTTTTTACTTCAGTTCTTTTTTGCCACTTTGATAAATCTTTTCCTCTCAAAGTTTTAGTTTCGTGAATTAATCGACACTGAAGTAATTATCTGATAATATTTTAAAAAATAAACCTTTTTTAGGTAAAGAAACAATTAGCCTGAAATTATGATTGTAGTGCAATGAGCTCAATATAATTCATTACGAGATTAGTTTGAACTTAAATGCACTGTAGACTGTATCGTACATCAGATTCAACGTGAAAAGTGGAAAACAAATGCGGTAAAAACGTATACGAACGTGGTGGCATCTGATGCTTCAAAGTTACTTCAGCTCTTCACTATTCACGCTAATGGTCATCCTCCTGTTAACCAGATTACATGATTACAACTGGTCTACCCAAGCATCATCTCCATGCATAGTTGAAAATTCCGTTTGCTCTGCTAGTGATGCCAGAATTTGTAGAAATTCAAGGTTTGTTTATAGTCAAATTATTGTATTTATAATCATCATTTACTATTTCTATGATTAGTTTTACTTCATAATTTTGATAAAGCGTTAAATGCATTTCATTTTACAAAATTCAGACCAATAGCTTTTACAATATTCAAATTATTTTTCCTATACTTTAAACTGATTACAGGAATAAATGTTAAAACTTTATAAGCAATATCTGTTTTATAGACTAAGGATTAAAGTTAAAAAAATAAGTATAACATAGTAAAAATGAGCAGTTCAAAAATTTTTTCCACAAGGAGATTTAAAAATTTACATCTTTGAAAAGAATTTCAGAAAAAAATCCATTTGATTTTGTTTGCTAAAAAATTCAGCCTCAATTATTTATTCAATTATCAATATTTTATTATTCATATTACTATTTATTCAATTTTCTACTAATTACTTTTTTTCAAAAACTTTTACTCTCAATGCATCATCACATGCATCATTTCCTTCTCTTGGAGTACGTGAAAAATCAGAAGCTTTGCGCGTTTTTAAATATAAAAAAATAAATTAATGCATTTGAATAATAATATTTGCTGGTTTTCTTGAAGCCTTATTCATCCTTAATTGGCTTTTAAAATGAGAAGACAGCTTTCAAGAATTTTGATAACATGAAAAAGTGCATCATGCGTGATTATTTTTCAAAATATTTATGTATAATTATTAATAAAATATTAAATAATTTTCGATTTTATAAAAGATAATTATCAAATCGTACTATAATTTTCGATCTAAAAGAGGAACTAAATTTCAAGAAAGCAATTCCAAGATGCTTATTACTTAATATCAACCCTTGTATTATTTGGTTCGTAATTAATTAGCCATTCACAAACAAAAATGCGCTGTAAAATATTACAATATTAGTGCAATTTTAAAAGAAGCAATGAAATATTAACAAAAAATACCACTTAATTTTTCACGCAAATACGTGATCACTTTGGAATCACATTTCAAATAAATGTGAACGAAGTTCCTGTAGCTCATTTTTTTATCTAATCAAAAAGAGTTGTGGTATTTGATCTAAAGTATAAAAGAGTTATTACCGCAAGGCAGCTTTTGCTCACACCTGATGAAAAGCACAAATTTTAAACCTTAAAAAAGCAAATTTTACCTTCTTAATTTTTATGTTAACTGATTTTATGCATTTATAATAAAAATTATTCATTTGGTCTTTTAACGAATTTGCATATCGAAATTAATTATTGAGACTTTAGAATAAAAAATTATTAGTTATGTACTTTAACAATCCGTAATATATTGAACAAATATTTAATTATGTAATCCAAATTCAGAATGAGAGATAATAATTAAAATTTCTGAATGGAATAATTTTTAATTGTTTGTTTGCTCTTTGAAGTAAGTCATCACACTGGAAATGATCAGACGACAGAATTTAAAGTTAATTGTTGAATATTAAGTAAAATAAAAGTAGCGAAAACTGAAGTTAAAGTGATGCTTCAGCTGCGTCTCAGTGTGCTCGACACGTGGCATGAAACCTTGCGAATGTGATCTTGAAGAGGACAACTACTGTTATCTGTGTTGTGGCAATTCACATTCCCGGTGCTTGCCAGCACACCAGTACAATATCCTCAGGTTGGTCTCAACTTTTTAACAATCTCTCAATCTTAATACTGCGTGAAATTGTTCACTCTTCACTGAGCACTACCAATTAAATGTCATTTTAATGTTATAATTTTCACACCTCATTAACTGACCTTTACTAACACCAAACTTTGATAATTATTGTTTATGTAAAATTCGAATAAATATTCAGTATTTTAGTTACAATCAATATTCCCCAAAACTCATTTCCAATAATTGTCCAGCCTATACTTGTTCTAAAATGCTAATTCAGCATATTTTGTTGCGTAAAATAACTTTAGGAAATATTAAAACCTTTTTCTTAATTTTCAGTTTTATTCACAATGATTTCACTAAAACTGAAGCTAAAAGTAAGACTGAAACTGAATTTCACTAAAGCTTTCTCTTCATCCTTTCAAACAGAACCTCAATGCACAAAAAATATACTGCCATTTATTAGAATTTGATTCTGCTGATGAATGCGAAAGAAGAAAAAATTGTCTAAGATTAAAGAAATAATTCAAATTAACTGATCACTCACTGAGTTGACTTCAAATCTCAAATGCCACGGCATTCTGATAGTTTAATTAACTTTTTAAAAAGATAATTATGCTAAGAAGTAAGTAAGATTTTCGATTATCCCAGCATAAGAGCAGCTGCACTGAGAAGTCTCGGTCAAACAAAAATTTCATCTTTTAAATAATTTTTGCAATATTTAATTCGTCTCGATTTTGTACTCACTCGCTGTCGTTTGCTCATTACAATAGCTTTCCTAATATCCTTAAATTTTTTTGTTGATAAAATACCAAAAATTTCGTTAACATATCAATTTGAATGTATTGAAAATTTTTTAAACTATAATATTATATAAACTTTCAAGCCAAGCCTTATAATTGCAGTACTGATGGTATGCTGTGAAAGATAATGAAAATTAATTGTGATATGTAATTATAATAACAATAATTAGAATGGTATAGTAATAATAAATAATTGAATAAATAAACGAATAAATAAATAATGATAATAACATTAGCAAGGGATCTTGATATGAAACAGAGAGCTTTCAAATTCTGTAGAGAATAGCGTGATTATTCTAAAAATCATGTGATCGGTTGGTGATTGACTCTACGATCGAGTACTAAACAAAATTTTTTAGAGACAATGGTGAAAGATGGGAACGTGAGGCTTGCGCACGCTGTAGGCAGAGCGGAGCAGAACTAGAAGGTCTGGCATGTGATGACACCGACCCCGCGCGACTGTGCCTTCAGGGAAAGTGCTCAAATAGTGTATGCCACGATAAGAAACCTGGACAGTACTGCGATCGAAAGTTTGTTACTATAGTATTTAATTTTTCTTAACAAACAACTATTGTTATTTTAATAACCTACTAGAATAATTTAATAGATAGGTAATTCATTTTATGGCTATTTTTGTCAAAACTGTAATTCATAATTACTTTTCGCAAAACTTTTCACATGGCCATCAACAAACTGATGCATATTAATCTACAACAGGTAAACTCCAGAATGACGTTTTGGACTTTCTGCAGTAAGTCCAAGCTAATGTGAATAACTGAGTTGTTTTCTCAGTTTTCACATCATAATTGACTTTTAAACACGTAAACAACTTTTTTCATCTGTATACAATAATAAAGACAAATATACTAACGAAGTACTATGAATTTGGTGAAGTGGTCTTTCATTGAATTATTAAAAATAAAATAGTGCAATGTTTAGAAGTCATTCAGTGCTTGGAAATTAGTCGACAAAAAATTAAATAACTTGACTTGTAAGAGTTTTGTCTTGACTAGCGAGTTTAACTCCATGCATTGCACACCATATGTCAGCTCAAGTAAAGTCCATTTTTAAGAATGGAAAAAATTTGCGTTGACGATATTTGTGAAAATCCGTGTGCGCGTATCAGCTCACATCTAATGGTATGTGATTGCCCTCTGATTGATCCGGACACAGGATTCGCTTCGGATGATCGTTGTCAACTTTGTTGTTACGATTTCAATCTCGTAATTTATGAACTCAATTTTGTTTTCATATTTATAACTCAAGTTTTCCTTTTCATATTTCTTTATCAAAATAATTTGTTTTTTTTTTTTTGATGGGAAAATCTGAAAAGATGAAAATAGTAAAAAAATTGGTAAATTAGTAACTGGAATCTTTGCTAAAAATTTCTAACTATAAAGCATAAATTTTCCAATTATTTCAGGTGCAATTCTGTTTTCAATTAATCAGAAAGACTAATTTTTTAAATTTCACTAATTGCAATTACTAAGATAAAATATTTGCCTCAAACAATACAAGTCAAAATTTGCATATCAAATCATTTGAAGCTTAAATCTGTAGTTTTATTTAGAGTTTCCAACATGAAGCACGAATTATTCTTTCTTCTTTTAGAAAATTAAGAAAAATATTAGCAGTGCACTGACTTAAAATATATCAGTTGATGACTTGCATGATTACCCTTTTCAACATAGCTCTAATTTGCTTTTGGAATCATGAAATTGCTACCACACATATTTATATCTTACATGTAGTCTAGGATTCCGTCAAA
>UYYF01004363.1:0-81589 GCA_900618365.1 Thelazia callipaeda
TATATTATATTATATTATATTATATTATATTATATTATATTATATTATCCCATAATGAATAATCAATGCTAGTATGTAAATTAGAGAAAAGTTTCAGATGGACTTTGAGGCAGTATTCTTTTCACGGCTTCATTTCTTAGAAAAAGAAATTCGAGTGCATAATTCCAGCTTAGAATTTATTTGGAATACTTCTGATGATCTTAGTTAATGCTTTTTCTTTTGTTAAATAGAATTTATGCATATTAAAAATAGCTATTTAGAATACTAAAGCTTTTTTTACACAACAACTGTTTGAATATTATAACTTTATTAAACTAATTATTTAATAATTTTTCTATAATAGATATAACTTTTTGCCATTTTTTTTGCAGAAAAAAATATTTTTACTAGTATATTTTATGGGGATAGTTATGGTCCACCACCAGGTTTTTGCTTCGATGGAGAATGTTTAGATGAACCGATCATGGATAATAATTACTTAGAGGAATACAACGTTGATCAACGAGCCGAAGAATTTATAGCTTTTGCTAAAGAACAGGTAATTAATTCATAATTATTATTTACTAATGAAGCTATCATTAAATTTGTTTAAATATTATTTGGCAGAAAAAAAAACAATAATATGAATTTTTGATAAATCCAAAAATTTTATTTAATAAACAAAAAATCTGCATAATTCTTTATAAAGTATTAATATAAATATTATCCTCTGGTTTACAAATAATTATTTATTTTAAGGCATCTCATCAACGAACTAATCACGTAATGTTTTTAATGGGTGGCGATTTTCAGTACACGTCAGCAAATCGTTGGTATACAAATCTTGATAAATTAATCAAATTTATTAGTAAAAATCAGGTAAAATAATTAAAAATTTTGTAGAATTAAAAAAATATTTAAAAAAATGTAATACAAATGGTGGAAATTTGCATAAAATGGTTAGATTAAAACTCAAATAAATTAATTAAAAGTTTTGCGCAATTAGAAAATACGTGAAAAAAGATTATAATAAAAGTATGTAATTTAGACTTTAAGTACAAAAGTAAATATATTCTACTCTACGCCAACGTGTTATTTATTGGCTGTGAAAGAATGTAATCCAAAATTACCGACTAGATCAGATGATTTCTTCCCTTATGCATCTTCTAATCATAGTTTCTGGACAGGATTCTACACAAGCAGACCTACTTTTAAAGGTTTCGTTCGACAAAGTAGCGCACTTCTACAGGTTATCTTATATTAACTTGGCTATTCATTAGTGATTTTTGGATTAGTTTTTATAATTTTTCACTTTTTTTCTTGATATTACTTTTTGCTTTACTATCAAATATAATTTAGCTGTTTGGTACCACATTTTGCATAATAACTTAATGTAATCTGTCTTAATTAAATCATCGTTAATCGGAATAATTTCGAAGACTCAATAATGTTTGAAAGTTTTGTTGAAAATGTAATAAAAATAATTGTAGCTTGTCAAGAAGCTTCAAACTTCTGTATTACTATTCAGAAACTACAGTATTTTGCAAAATGCTGTAGCTCTCGCGCAGCATCATGATGCTATCACGTAATTTTTTTTTTCAAATCATTACTCAGACAATTATTTAAGACTATAAACAAATAAAAACAAAACATGAAGTACTCAATTTTCTTTAAATGAACTTTCTTATAAAATATCCATAAATTTTTTTGTAATACACATATATACTTTCGAGTACCAGATTGTGCTAAATTTTTGCTTGATAAATCTATAATATTCAAATAAGACAGTTGTGCAAATTTGAATAATTCACTGCTAATAATTATAAAAATACACTTCGTAATTGTGCATATGATGAGAATAAATGCTAAGATGATTATTTTGTGAATAACTTTTCCGCTTATTCGAATTAAAATTTAATTTTTTACATAAGATATTGCATTTCAGTGGAACTGCACGTGAAAACGTAACGAGGGATTATGAACTTCGTCTTTCACGTGGTTGGGACGAAGCCCAGGTATTGTTCAGTACATTCTAGCCTTTTCTTCTTCTCATGTACTTCTTATATTTATTGGCAATATCACTGTTATATTTGTCCATGCTAATACTGTCATTAATGTTATTCCATATTTATACTAATTTTTGTGATACTGTAAGGAAGATATTACCTGTGTTACAAGTATCTTACAAGTTCAATTTATTCTTTTTGAATAAAACAACACAACAGGATTACAGTTTTGTTGGTTTTAACCTTTGCTTCAGAAATAATACTATTTTGCAGAAAATAATCAACGATATATCTAAGAAATTGAACGTAAAATTGAAAGGAATGCTACCTGAACAGCAGGTCATCTGTCGTGACCTCAATACAACTCAGTGCAATGCAACCAAGTCATTCATTTCTGGTTTTAATCATCTAAATAGTTTTTATTATAAAAAATCTGATGTTTTTGCACATTGTTATTTCAATACTTACGTGCTCATGCTACCAGGTTATGAAGTGGGTCATGCTTGATATCTTTACACGTGACCTTGCACTTTCACTACAAAAGAGACACGAAGTATGCTTCATAATAATATTTTGAGATCACTTCCAGACTTTGTTGTCAGTGCTTCAAAAGCAAACTTTTTCACTTATAGTAATTGAAAAAAATATAAAAATGATGCAGACAATAGCTTTTTGAACAATAATATTTTTACAGAAATATATGAAACCAATAGCTGTGAATAATTAAATATTACGTGTAAATAAGTAAAGTTCTCAAAGGATCATAAAATTATTAAATATTCTAAAATATTACTTAATTCCCACCCAACTTTTTCAAATTTTTAATATGAATACGAATACTTTCATCATTTTTTTGTGTTATAGATTCTATCAAAATATCACTTTAACCGCATATAACTCGAATTCTCATCCGATGAGTACTGTGCTAAGGATTCCAATCTATTCTCGATCAGTTGTTGTTCAATCTTCAGATAATAAGCTGTTAAACATTCAAGTTTGTTGAAAGTTATTTATAAAAAATCAAATTTTAATAGTTAGACAGATAAATAAATGCACAAGTATTCAATGAATATATTAGATCAAATTAATCAGAATTGAATTTATTGATAAATAATTTTAATTGACTACGAACAGAATTTATTCTTTTAATGAATATTTATTTGATTGATTTATTCACAATATCAGTATATCCAGTTTTGGTTGTAGTGCTATAGGAAGTTCAAATGTCTGTTTAAGGTTAATATCTTTCCTTTTTTAATTTTGGATACTAAAGATCTGTTTTTCGACTTCTAATTCAGATGCATCTTTGTATACAAGGGTCATAGAAGTTATTTCAATCTAATACTTAGATGACAGATCAAGCTTAATTGACTGCATATAGCTTCGTATATTATTGTACTGATAAAAACACTGAATTTTTTTTTGGCCAAAAAATAAATAATAAATAGTTTTCATACTTTTGTAGATTTTTCAGATTAATAAAGCATTCTATAATGATGGACAGCTGAGAAAACCTTTATCCGCTCCCTACGAATTACTTATACCAACAAATATTCCAGCAATCGGTTTCACTACATTATTTATTACTTCAAAAAAGTTTGTCAAATATTTTTATATCATAATGACAAATATATTAATAATATTTGAACTTTGACATTTCCTGTTTTCTTATGTTATGCAAACTTAGAGCTGATAAAAAACTGGAATATGCCAGAAGTAGACTTGCATACAGAAGTAGTAGCAGGATGCATAAAATAAAAGCTTCTAATACAATTACGATGACAAATGAGGTAAGAATTATTACTTAGTAGCTGCTAAAAGATATGCAAAGTTACTATGGAGTGATTAAGTGAAAATTTGAGCTAAAAAGTTTCAAGCTTACATTTTCTGCTTCTAATTTTCAAACAGTAATTATGTCTGATGTTAAGTTTTTAGTATATCGCATTGACCTTTGACTCGTCAGGAGAATTAATATCAATTTTAAATCGGAAAAATGGAAAGCTCGCAAAGTTAAGACAAGAATTCTTTCTATATCGTGGAATGGGCTTCACAAATGCTAAAAATCAGTCTTCTGGAGCTTACATTTTCAGACCAAATGGTACCCAACCAGAACGAATAGCAAATATTGCACAGATCGATTACATTGAGGTATTTAGCTTATTTGTTTCAAATCAGAATTCAAAATTAAATACTTTTTAAAAAATCAAAATTAAATACTTTTAAAAATTCGATAATTCTATTCAAAGGGTTTACTAATCAATGAGACGAGACAAGTTATCACGCCATGGATAAGTCAAGTAATCCGCTTGTATTCTGGTAAGAATTTCGTGGAATTTGAATGGACTATTGGGCCAATACCAAAAGAGTTTAAGTACGTTTTATTAGTTTGCAAATTTTAACAAGGATCTGAGTGTAAACTTTGTTGTCATCTATATCTCAAAATTTAAACTAAAGGTTTTCATTTTTTGAATCAGAAATTTGAAAGTATAGAAATAGAATATGACAAAACTAAAAAATAGTCGTAAAGTAGGGCAAAAAAGATATATAAGGTATATTGCTTCCAGTATTTGATCTAATTTGCATTTCGAGAACAGATCAATCATTACTTTCTTGTCTGCAATATTATCTTTGATTTCAAAGCATATAAAAATTTAATCTAGGATGAAATTCGGTTTATCTATCTATATATATGTTTCAATTAATTAATTAGTTATTGATTGATTGGTCGATTAATTAATTAAATTTAGGAGATTCGAAAAATTTTCCTGCATGTTTGAAACTTATTTTCTAGTGTTAAATTGCAGAAATTCAGTTACTAAAGAAATAGTCACTCGTTATATCACTGAAATCAATTCGGCAGGTATATTTTACACTGATTCCAACGGAAGGCAAATGATCAAACGAACGTGAGTAAAAGTTATGTTTGTCATCAAACACTACTTCATACTTCTGGTATATTTTAGCATGTTTAAACATAAACAATTCAATGTAAATATTACATTGTGTAATTTTTGTTTTTTATCACTGATTTTTTGATCGTATTCTGCAGGTTAACATATTAATAATATTAATACCATTAATAATAATAATGACGATAATTAATATGATTGTACTAAATCAAAAAAAAAAATGGTTTAGAGTAAGTAAATGAGTTAGTTAGTTATAGGAGAAATCAATATCCCTCATTTCCTTTTGTGGATACAGAACAAGTAGCAGGAAATTATTACCCCATAAATGATCGAATATTTATTCGAGATTCAGAAAATCAATTAACTATTTTCACTGATCGTTCCCAGGGTGGCAGCAGTCTAAACGACGGAGAAATCGAAATAATGGTAAATTTATTCAAGTTTAATGCAAGTACACAAATTCATTACAATTCATAATTAATTTTCACTGTAGCAAAAATTATTAAAAAGAAAGTATCATGCAAAAAAGATTATTTTTAAGCTACATCGGCGGTCATTTTACGATGACAATTTTGGTGTTGGGGAAGCACTCGATGAACCAGGAGATACCGGAAAAGGTCTGGTAGTTCGCGGGCGTCATTGGTTGATGCTTAATAATGTACAAGATTCAACACTTTATCGAACATTCGCTACGGAACTATATCATTCACCTTTGATAACAACTGCAGAACGGAAAATAGCACCAGAAGATTATAGCCGAACTTTTGTGTGTGAGGTAAATAATAGCAATCAAATTATTATTTTTTTAAAAAGTAAGAAAAAAAAATTTTATTTGCAAAAAAAGCAATAATAACTATTAAAATAACATTTATACTTTGAATTGTTGTGCTAAATTAACTTTTTTAATTATGCGTACTTTTAATTAGTGAAGGAAATATTTGAAAAATATGCAAATTTATGAGTACAGCATAAAATTTGAATATAGTTTTAGTATTCCGCGTTGGAGCAGTCTCTGCCAGAAGTAATCAATATTATATCCATGGATTTAGTAGCTCCACAACGAATGGTTATTCGTTTCGAGCATATTTTACAAAGCAACGATGATGTAAATTTATCAAAACCTATTGAAGTCGATCTCAATGTAAGGTGCTTTCCACATTTTGAACATTTTAAAACTATAAAAAATCATATGATTAGATCAGATAAGTTGGATGAGAATATAATAAATCATAGTATGCAGTGAAAATAATAACCTGTTCTGATATGAATGATTTATTGAAACCAATTATGCATTACACAAAAATGTTTGTTCGCGTGTTTCATTTTGTGAATAAAATTAATTCGAAAAAAAAAAGCGCGATCTTTTCGATGTAATAATTACTATCAAATAATTTGTGAATGAAAAGAGATTAAAAAGCCTAAAACTGGTTTTATTACTGTTTGGGACGGATTGCATGCCATGGATGATTACTGTGTAATATGCAAATTATTTTGTACTGATTTTATGCAAATTAGTAGCAAACTACCTTCAGGGAATGTTTAACGGATTTGAGGTTGTTTCCATTAGAGAACTCAATCTTGCAGCAGTGAACAAAAAAGGTTCTAGCAATAACTGTAATTTTTTCGAATCGCATCTTCGAGAAGAAAGTACTGTTTATTTCGTGCAGAAATTTTTGATACTACTAGTTACTTCTGATTTAATACTAGTGAAAAAAAAAAACTCTATTTTATAAAATTAATTGAAACTATTCATTTTTCACGCAACACTTACGAAAGTATCTTATGAAAAACGAATATATTAACGTCAAATAACGTGTCAAGTTAGTGTATCGACATTCTAAGTACACTAATCATATACTCTATTGTATTATTGATTTTCAGATAAGCACTGATATCGTTTATCAATTTTCCTAAACTTTTTTATAATGCAAAATTAAAGGTAGCAGAAAGATAAAACAGAAAATAATGTATAAAAATATTACAGAGTTGAAAATGCAAATATCGCCGATGGAAGTTGTTACCTTTGAAGCTGAAATTCAGCCTTCTGAAGTGAAATCCCATAGAACCAGCATGGTTTCTAACAAACTTCAAAAGTTTTCTTGCTGATAACACCAAATCTTGTTTGATTCTTATCGATTTTTCATGGTTTTTTGTCAAATTTCCCGCAAATTTTTGTCAACAAATTTATTGAAAGTGTATAATATATATACTCTACAGTAATCATTAATTCATAATATTAATCCAACTGTTTATTTTGTTGAATAAAATAATATTAATCTCTCTGTCTGTACGTCTATTTTGTTGAATAAAATAACTATTTATCAAGTACATAAACTTGTCTTACAAACTACAAATGGATATTCCAAAGATATGCCTGGCAAAGGCTATTTATTTATTTATTTCATTATTCAATTCATTTACTATCGTTTTAAGTATTTATTAAAAAAAACAATTGGACTACTAATCAGTATCTATCGGTGTTGACTACTGCTGAGTTCTTGGCATCTATTGATAGCTTTATGATTGATTACCAAAAGCACCCACGTACGTACTAGTTAACATCGATGATTATCGATTTGGACAAAAATATTATATGAAATGGGATGCCTCATGTTGCACAGCGTCTCTATGGCCGTTCTATTACTCATCGTGAGTGTGATGATTAAGCAGAATGTTGGCGTACGATGACGTACCTTCTTTAATAATGTATTTTTATTCTATTTTTTATACATTACATATTTATAGTAAGACTAGTTTTATGGTGCATTTAGAATTAGATACAGTTCTTTTGCTACGTCTGCAAAGGTAGCTTGTTGCAATCTTCTACAGTTTCAGTATATACATTGCATTGTTTTGATCTGAGGTACTTTCATTTCCTTTCTTGTATAATATATTTGGTATTCTCTTTTAAAAGTTAATTTAGAACATTTTGGGTTTTTTTTTTTGCAATGGATTATTAGTCTTTATGTGCTGTGCGGAAAAGACACATAGTTAAAAATTAAATGTGCTAAAATTGATTGATTTTTTTGACTTAAAATGAAAGAAACGATATTCTTTTATGTTTTCTTCTTTTTTTTAGTATATTTCTTGCTTTGCAACTTTGTAGAGAAGTTATTTGACAGGTCAAATAGATTCATAGTTTAATTTACTTGATTTGATTTCTTGATGCATTTATTCGATACAAAAGTAAACATCGAAAATATGAATAGCTCAGTGACACTTTTTGATGCAGAAGTTGTGAATCATCAAAATTCTTCAAAATCAGAAAATTTGCAACTGTTTTTTGTTGACTTCAATAGAAGCAATTATTTAATTGCTTCTTGATGATATTATTACGAACTGTTGCAGTGTAAGGGGAATTGATTGTTGTTATGTAAGGTTTGAAAAGAAGTTTCTCATAACTAAGAATCATCGCTTATTAAGCCGATTATTTCGACAGAAATATAAAAATTGATTAATATTACTGGTGAATTATTAGCTGTCATCTTTTCCTACGTTACTTCTAGCTAACAAATTTTACAATTACAACTCTTAACTCTTATCAGCAAATTTTGTTCTTTTCATCATAAAAATATTTCACTACAATTAGAAAAGTCATTGAATCTGTGCTAATTAATATCTTGTAAAGCTGTAAAACATCTTGTAAAACTATTTAAATTGACGTGCTTGTTTAATAACTATGATAGATGCGTTGTGTATTATTCGAGGTATTTGATCATGAAAGTTACTGTTGAAATATGCAGATTTGGTTGCATTATCTCATATTGAAGGTTTGGTAGTACTACTTATATGGCAGCCATTCGCAAGAAATTGGTTATTGTTGGGGATGGCGCTTGTGGTTAGTTAATCTGCCATTAATTTTTTTTTATCTCATTGGAAATAAAATCAAACTATTTGGATCTTGTAATGAGTGAATAAATGTTTGTGATCATATTTTAGTCTATTAGTTGGATTGAAGGTATTTTATAAAGTTCGATCTCAACATTCATTTAATTCAGGCAAGACATGCTTGTTGATTGTGTTCAGCAAAGATCAATTCCCTGATGTGTATGTACCAACAGTATTCGAGAATTACGTTGCTGATATAGAAGTTGATGGGAAACAGGTGTGATTTTTTCTCTGAGTATTAATGATTTAAGGGAAACATCAATTTTTTAAATACTCCTTAAAATTCGAGATCTTCTTTTTTTGGAATTTCTACGAAAAAGAAGTATCAACTAGGCTATCAAAATTGCATGTATGGTATACATGCATCAGCAAGCCAGTATACATACTATAGCTTGCAATTTTAATTGCTTTTTTCAGTGAAAATACTTTCGTTGATAGTTTTTACTTTTGGCTTGGCTTAATATTAGAGTTACCTGGAGTTTAAGATTTACTATAAACAAAAATGAAAAAGTCGTTAGGAAAGATGGATGATGCTTTACATAGTTTATTTGGACATCTGATTTATATAGGTTGAGTTAGCGCTTTGGGATACTGCTGGCCAGGAGGATTACGATCGATTACGCCCTCTCAGTTATCCAGATACTGATGTAATTTTGATGTGCTTTAGTATTGATTCACCTGATTCACTTGAAAATATTCCTGAGAAATGGACTCCTGAGGTTAGATATAAAAATTATTCATTTTTTTAGAATATGTTTCTTCAAATAGTGCCAAGTTGTCGAGTCATTTATTATATTAAATATTTCTGTCAAATGAAGTCAAAATTTTCTATTATAATACGTTACAACGTTTTGTGACATTTTGCAAAAGTAATTTGTTGATTTCCAGTGAATTTTTGTTCCCTTCAATCACTATCGAAAATAATTACGAGCTTGTACAATATGTTTTTGGTGTTGTGTATCTTAATATTGAAATTAGGTGCGACATTTTTGCCCTAATGTTCCAATCATTCTCGTTGGAAATAAAAAAGATCTACGAAATGATCAGCAAACCATTCGCGAGTTGGCAAAAATGAAGCAGGAACCAGTTAGACCAGAGCAGGGACGTGCGATAGCAGAACAGATAGGGGCCTTTGCATATTTAGAATGCTCCGCTAAAGCGAAAGATGTAAATTTTGATTTTGAGTTCAATATTCAGATTTTTCCATTCAGTAAAGAAGTAAAGTGCATTCCGCTGTATAGAGTCAGTTATTACAATAATTTTTAATTGAACGAGATTCTAGAGTTAAAACTATTGAATGAAATCAGCATTATGCGATAAAGATCTACAGGAAAATTTTATTCAGGGAATTCGTGAAGTATTTGAAAAAGCTACTCAAGCAGCGCTGCAACAGAAGAAAAAGAAAAAAAGCAAATGTGACATTCTGTGATCGTGCAGTGAACTGGAATCGCGGAACTAAAATTTATATATTTTATCCTTGATCTTTAACGTATGACTCTTTAATGTAACACCAAATACTGCTATTATTACTCATTTTTCATAAGTTGTGCATTTTCGCAAGTTGTTTATAAGTTTTTCTTGGAAGTGAGAAGCGAGGACACGAGTTACGTAAAAATGAATGTAGAAGAATGGAGCCTATGATTGATATTCTTCGCATATGATGTTGTTGTTCTTTCTACTCTCTCAGTTATTCACTCTCATAAATGATCATTTACTAATAATTTAAGAAACGGAAGGTTTTCAAGAAGCCATATTTCAACTTTCTGTAGAATTTAAATCACTTATTTTGTTTCCATGAATTGTGGTGTCTAGAATTTCCTAACAGTTTGGTGACTTCTGCAGAGTTCTTAATTTCAGTGAAATTAGAATGATATATTTATGCAAGAAGGTCATTACTACTGACGAATAATTTTTTCATATCTATCAGTTTCTTTAGTTGTATTTTAGTGTATTTTGATATTTATATGCTAAATAGGAGTCGCGATGATTACTTGCTGATGGTTTACATGAAGCATAATAGCATGCTCTAGAGTTTAGCGCTAATTTCGTTCGTGTGATGTGATCAAATATCTAAATACGAAATTATTGCAAGGTGTTGATGATGTGATAACGGTGATAGCTTCATATCTCTTCCTTTTCATATTTCATTCGTACTCGATATCGCTTCGACTCTCCTTTAATAAATATATTTGCTTTGATTCTTGTCCATATTTCATCGTGTCTTGCTTGAATCAACTTGACATGAAAAAATCTAACCGAAAATTAATGGTGCAGTTTTATACTGGTATACTCGTGAACTTCAAAAAGCTTAGGTGGTGTAAATTGAAGGAAGATTTTGCGCACAGATCATGGTCACCAGATATGCCCTGCGAATGAAACTAGACATTAATTAATGGAGCGAAGTTGAAGAACTAATTTGTTGATGGTAGTATTGTAGGCGCAGCATGAAGCATATAGTCTGTCACTATATAGTAATGAGGATGTTGCGCAGGGAGTGCAGGAATACTCTTAATTTTCCAGTGCATGGTTGCTAATCTTTAAAATAATTTATGCAGCACTTTGAGATTGCTCGATGTTAATAGAGTAATTTAAAAGCTGTAATTTATATCTTTGTATATTCATTGTCATGTTTGTTAGATTCTTGGAAAAAATATACAACAATGAAGATTAAAAGCCAAAAAGACAAAGAACGTAACTAACACTCACGTGACCCACGTTACTATCCACCGGAAGTCACACATGAATTACTATATTGCAGTATACCGTACAGTTAGTTACTAATATTTATTGAACATGAAGGGCCTATTTAATGCGGCCCAATGATGAAATAAGTTGTTTTTAAGTGTTATTTTGAATATATATAGATTTTAATTTTACGCAAGATGCGACTAAATGTGTCATTCATTACTTGTTTACAGTAAGATGTGGTAAGAATTGCGTGTATGACGCATAGGGGAGCACGACAAAATCGGCAACTGGCCCAAGTTTTGCCTGTAGCTGGTTACAACAGTAAGTACTTACATATAGTCATTAATATACTTGTACTGAAGTTTGTTATCATAAGAAATATTAATCTCGATATAAATAAAATTATTTTTTGCATCAACTTAATTTAATACAGTTTATTACTTTTAAATTAATATAACCAATATATAAGAGATTTTAAAAAATCTAAATTGCGGAAATTTATGAAAAACATGGGATGGAGTGATGGATGTAAGGAAATTAAGTTACAGCTTTAAAAAATTTTGTTTATTAAATCGTATTTAATTGACCACAAAATTACAAACGAGTTTTTGGATCTGAAGAGTATGTGTAGAAAGACGTGAAGTTATATTTATGATTTTAAGATTTCTTGTTGTTAATAAAACAGCAGAATGAGACATGAACGCAGGATACTTAAATTTGAATATAGCACCACAAAACTTCATAATTAGCTTTTGTTTGCTTCAAGTCTTTGTAAATTCAGATCGGCAACATGAAGAAGAGTGTACAAAATTATTTGAAGCATGTAAAAAAGGTGATTTATCGACGTTATCTTCATTACTTAAGCCTGCAACTGTTAATCAGGTAAATTATTCTAACACAATTATTGGCCTGGTACTCATTATCTTGAAATGAGTGTTGTTGAAATTTGAATAAGTTGTCGAAAAAAGTTGGACTTTATTTTTGAAGGTAGTTTTGATATCACTTGTAGTAGGACAAATTTCTTAGTTTTTAAGTTGATTTCAAAGATAGTACAGGTGTTGAGGTGATTTTTAGATTGCTTTTAGTTTTAAAGTTATCATAATTTTCGAGTTATTAAGAATTGTGTTTTTAGCCTGATGTAAACAATCGTCATTCATCGCCATTACATTATGCAGCAGGTTTTGGAAGAGTGGATTGCGTCCGCGCATTGCTTGATGCTGGTGCAAATATGAAGCAAACAGATAATGGAGGTTTACTTCCATTACATAACGCTTCATCATTCGGTCATGTAGATGTTGTGAAAGTTTTATTGGAAAATGGTGCTGATGCAAATGTTAGCGACTATTGGGGATTTACACCACTTCATGAAGCAGCTGCATGGGGAAAAGTAAGTTAGAAAATGATATAATCGAAAATTATTGATTCTGTGGCTCTTCTAGTGATATTTAGTTTTGCATAATCCAAAAGACTTTAATTTTTTTGATTATAAACTATAAAATATTTTTAGGCCGATATTTGTGTTCTCCTCCTTCAGCATGGTGCCTCGGCACACAGTGAAAATGCCGATGGTAAAACACCACAAGATTTGGCGGATGGGGATGCAAAAACTGTTTTCACTGGTTAGAACCACAAGTTTCTAATTTGGTTTTGGGAATGAAGTGCAGTTTAGTATGTTGCAGTATATAAAATATTGTATCGTAAAAATGTCTATCACAGGTGACTACAAAAAAGACGAGTTATTAGAAGCTGCGAAGAATGGTGATGAAGAGAGTTTATTGTCCTATTTAACACCATTTAATGTTAGCTGTCATGCCGTTAATGGACGAAAGGTGAAAATCTAACGTTTACTGCAAAAAAGTGTAAAAGTCAGTATAAAGTCAGTTTTGTTTTGAACGTTCCTCTGGTCTTAAAGTCATCGTTCTCTCCAAGAAAATCATTATTCTACATAATTTATTACTTGCAGTCGACACCGTTACATTTAGCTTGTGGTTACAATCGAATTGGAGTAGTGAAAATTTTGTTGGAGAAAGGCGCAGATGTTCAAGCTGTTGATATTGGGTATGATATTTTGTAAATCTAAAATGCATTTCCTCATTCGTGATTTTTAATAGTCTATTTACTACTTCTGAAGTATTTGTCTTGCCTTTTCAGACGACTTTCATCGTTTTTACCAAAACATCTAAATTTTTTTACATATTAGAAAGTTCTATAGGGGTTTGGTACCTCTTCACAATGCCTGTTCATTTGGCCATCTAGAAGTAGTCGTCTTACTTTTGGAAGCTGGCGCTGATTCGCAAGCTGAAGATTTGTGGAATCTTACACCGCTTCATGAAGCTGCTAGTAAAGGGCGTTTGGAGGTTAATTTTCAGTTGCTGACGTTGAAATCAGTATTGAAGTCTTCTGAATGACAATCATTAAGATCTGAATGTGCATGAAGAATTGCGAACTTTTGAGATTTCTAATCTAATTTGAGGTAGTGAAACTGTTAGCGGCTTGTGGAGCTGATCCAACTCGGAGAAGTGGAAATTCAAAAGCACCAATTGAATTTATATCCGATGAAAATGTGAAAAAAGAGATCATTCATGAATTTTTGGGCTATAAAATTTATGCTTCAGCGCAAATTGGCGATGTTCTTATGGTTCTTTACGTTTTTTTTCCTTCGCAAGTCTTTTAACAGTTACTTCAAGTTAAGCAATCATTATACAGATTGAAGTAGCTATCTGGCAATCAGCACTCAGTTTACAGAGTTTCGAATTAAAAATTTTTCGGGTCTTAATCAATTATTAGGTCATTCAAAGAAGATGTTCATGTAGTTCTTTCAAATTGATACGAGCTAAGTCTCAGTATGTTTCATTAATTATCAGTTAAAAAACTTGCTGGCCGATCGGGATCCTAATTACATACACCCATGCTCGAAGGAAACACCGTTACATGCTGTTGCTGGTTCCATTCATCGAAGACGAAAAGTAATAACTGACATGCTTATGAAAAATGGCTGTCATTCGAATTTTCGAAACAAAGAGTAAGCTCTAAAACTTTACTAGATGTGAAGGCATTCATGTATGATTTACTTTTTTTTTTGCATAACAGCTGCACTGTAGATTGTACATTAACTTGTATTATTGATTTTAATGTAAAGACATTTTTAGATAAGTCAAGTTGCGTTAATCAGTGTCATTATGTCAACAATTGATAGATTTTAGTGGAATGTCAGCCCTACATGTCGCAGCAAAGATGTCTGCATATGACGTGATGGAGGTTCTTATTAATTGTGGTGTAAATATTAGTGAGTTGAATAGTCGAGGTCAAACAATACTTCATATTGCAGCCGAAAAAGGAGATTTTGATTTGTGCAAGTGAGCAGTTTTAATTAAATTTTCTAATTATTTGAAGTAAATTAGAATTGGTTTGTTAAGAAAAAGTTTATTTTATTCTTAACTACTAAGTTGTAGAACTGTTCATAGTGGGAAGAAGAATTCCAGTCCAATATTTGTTTCAAATTCTGTGATTAATAGGGACCAGGTCAAATAAAAGATTAATTGAGTTGAAAAAATTGGGCCTACATTGTTCTGTAATATATATGAATATTTAACTGTAGACGATTGTTAAATTATGGTTTACCAACGGATCTGCGAGATAATGATCAGAAAACGGCAGCTGATGTCGCAGGAAACAGTGAAATTAAAGATTTTATTCAACGTTGGAGTCTTGAAAAAACAACATCAGTGGAAAAGCGGTGTAAAGTAATGTTACACGCTCGAATTTCATTCATTTTTACTTAGGTTATCCTAGATTCAGTGGGGACTTTTGGTTTACTCTCTTCATATTTTTGTTTTTCTTCCCTAATTTTCAAAATGTGTTTCATTGTTCTCTAATTTTTTGGAACAATATTTCTGTCGGCAGTGGAGTAAGTATGTTTTATATTCTTGAATTCTCAATTCTAAAATCCTTGTTTTCATTTTATGGAGTTCTTATAGTTTGTAATTGCCTGAACATTCACTGAATGTGGTATTCGTTGCTAGTATTGAAAATGATACTTCCACAATCATTGTTTTATGCTTGTCTTTATTTTGTCACACAATTTCTGTAACAGAATTCGAAAAAATATGAAGTTGCATTCATTAGTTTTTGAAGGGAAGCAAGGCAACGAAATGTGGTAAGCGAAGAGGAGGTTGCAAATTTTGTGCTGAAACTCGTAATCGTGGTAGTGGTTCTGGAAGTGTTATGCCATCAAGTAGGCTTGAAGTACCGAGTATGCGTTGCAATATGTCGTCGTCGTGTGAGACACGATCTAGATCTCCTGAGGAAATAGATCTGCTAGATGCTGCAAGATGTGGTGATCTTTGTACTGTAAAAGTAAGATATTTATTGATTTTGCAAAATTTTCATATTTGACTGTGATTTGACTTCGTAAACATAGTTCATTTACATCACTTTGCAACTCTAAGCGTATGATATTATCACTGCTTTTTTTCACTTTCCTACCTTTATTACTTGTATCAAAATTATAGCAACAATTACATATTAATCTGCAGTAATTTTTGAATCTTCAGTTTATATTTCTACCAATTTTTGAATTAGTACTAAATCTATTTCATTGAATATATCTTACACATTTCGATTGTGAAAATTATGTTCTTCTTCTCTCTACCAAAAGGATCAGTAATTGCTGCATTGACATTTATTATTTATTATTTTCCCAAATGAATCAGTAAATGAAAATCTTGTAGCGTATTATTGAGAATTATGGATCTGAAATTATAAACTGTAAGGATTTTGATGGTCGAGAGTCAACTCCTTTGCATTTTGCTGCTGGGTATAATCGAGTGGAAGTACTGAAATATTTATTGGAAAAAGGAGCCAATATTGAAGCAAGAGATACAGGGTATGTGTGCTTTGTTGAAGCTTTTACCATTTTCAGTACTATATTTTTTGAGCAGAAGTATATTCATCTAGCAGGAAACCATATATTTTTTCAGTAGTTTTTCTTAGATTTTATGCAGATAATTATTTCATTGGTTACTAAATATTCATATGGATGTGTTGTTTCATGGTTACATTATAGTTGGTTGGTCCCATTGCACAATGCATGCGCATATGGGCATTTGGTTGTTGCTGAACTACTCGTAAAGGTTAATTTTCAAATGGCATTTATGAGTGATTAACTTTTTAGTTCTTTATTAGAGTTAAACGAAATTTGTGTAAACGTTTTTTAGTCAAGCCAGTTGACTATATGTAGTCAAACCAGCTGTATTTTCATTGTTTTTCTCATTGAAGAATAAGGACAGATATTGCCAATGAAGGATTTAAAAGTGCTAGTGACCAAAATATCAGTCTGAATCTCATATTGGTCAAAATTTATTTTATATTCATTATCAGGAACGTGCTTTTTATGTTTTTAAATCATCATTTTTGGAACTGTGCATTGTTTTATTTAACCTGTGATTACGAAATTCCAGTATGGCGCAAATCTGAATGCTGTGGACAAATGGGGATATACTCCACTGCACGAAGCAGCTTTAAAAGGAAAATTTGAAGTTTGCAAACTTCTCCTTTTGAATGGAGCAGATTCAAAGCATAAAGGACGAGATGGAAAGATTCCTTTAGATGTAGTTAAGGAGGGTACGCATTTAATGGATGTTTTGGAACTGTTATAAATTTCAGAATGAAAGTTTTCATACATGAACATTAACAAAATTGTTGTACATAATGCAAAGCATTCAGAATTTTTAACAGGAGCGGAAGATGTACGTGATTTACTACGAGGTGATGAAGCAGTTCTTGAAGCAGCTAAAGAAGGTGATATAGAAAAAATTAGAAAAATTGTTATTCCCTCAACTATTAATTGCCGCGATGTGCGTGGACGTTTTTCCACTCCGCTGCATTTGGCAGGTTAATGCTTTTACATGCTACTAGCTTTCGAGAGAGGAACTCTCGAGAGTTGTTCCGTCAACTACTGTTTTTTTAAGTCTACAAAAACTCATATGTTCATTTTTTTGTGAACTATATTTTTTGCTTGCTGCAACAAACTACTAAACTTCACTATTATATTACTTTTTTGCTCAGTATTTGATGAATTTTATATTTTTAATATTTGCGTACTGAACTTCTGTTTTAAATAAACCTGTCAATTTTAGCTGGTTATAACAACTTGGAAGTTGCGCGATTTTTGCTTGAAAATGGAGCAGAAGTGAATTTAAAGGATAAAGGGGGATTGATACCACTGCATAATGCTAGCAGTTTTGGACATTTGGAAATTGCAGGTTTACTGATTGATTGTGGTGCCGACGTAAATCATCCGGATAAATGGGGATATACGCCGTTGCATGAAGCGGCGCTGAAGGTGTTTCTTATTTGCACGTACTCATGAAACGCTGTTTTATGTTTGTAAATACAAAAAATGCGTGGTGCACCCGATAATCTGAAAAATGCATTCTAATTGCATGTACTCATACAAATTTTTTTTGTAGAATAAAAATAATATTTGAAGATTTAGGGTCGCACTCAGATTTGTTCTCTTCTTCTCAATAATGGTGCTGATATTACTCTCAAAAATAACGAAGGTTCAACCGCTCTGGATGTAACTGTTGCAGATGACACGAGAGAATTATTGATGGTAAGTGTTGTGGCAAAAATATCTAAATCATATTTTCGTATTTTCAGTGAATGATTTGTTTTTACACAAGGAGCAATTTTTTTAAACGCTGAAGAAAAAACTGTTTTCTTGAAATGTTGACATTTTGTTTTTGCAGAGTGCCTTACCGATTGATCTAAAAAAACTGCCAGTTGTTCGTATCGTAGATGATGCAACTGGTTTGTCTGTGGATGATTTGCCGAATTCATCTTTCATGCAAGATATCCGAAATTTAGAAGCTAATAATATGCAGTTATTGAACACCAGCTGTTTGACTCAGGAATCAACTTCAAGCAAAGAAAAAGTAGCTTATTTATTTTGAATTTGTTCCTAATTAAAAACATCAAAATTACTGTCTTTTCGCCTCAGCTTTCTATTTCCAGACCATCTCGAGTTTTGTATTTGAAAACATGGAAAATATTTATTATATGTATTATTTTTCAGTCGCACTGTAAAGAATGCGAAAAGTTTTCTGTTGAAGAATATTTACTTTCAATTGGTCTCAATTCACTAAAAAATTTGTTCATCAAAGAACAAATCACAATGGATGTTTTGGTGAACATGACGCATGATGATTTGAAAGCTATTGGTATTAGTGCATTTGGTACTCGATTTCGGTTACTTAAAAACATAAATAAATTTTTGCGGAGGAGTGAGGGAGCATTACCAACTTTTGATGCAATTGGATCGGAACCAAACAGACGGAAAAGTAGCTTACTTATCTGTTGTAGTCCGTTACATTACGTACTTTTCGATCTGAAATGGTTATTTTTTTGTCTAATAGCTCCACATGTTTTTTTCAGATAATGAAAATCGGGATTCTTCGATTAATATTGAAAGACCCCTAGCGATAGATACAGCGTTAATACAAATAGAACGTTCAAATAAATTTTTTCGGGAGATTGAAGATGGGTTGAATTCAACCATTGTACCACACCGCGATTTAGGATTGGGTGGTATTTATACCAGATTTGAAGTGGTTGAGATACAAAAAATTATTAATAAAAAAGTTCATGACAGGTAATTTTGATGGTTATTTTTTTGTCTAATAGCTCCACATGTTTTTGTATTCATCATGGTACGGCAACGTATCTTTAACAAGATTTTGTATAAATGAAATTTTAATTAAAATTTTATGCTGCAGCAAAATATTGATGGGCAACTACAGTATACGCTGCATATAAATTAGATTTTATCAAATTTATTTATATGAAATGAGCTACGCTGTTTTTTTTTCATAAAGATACGTACGACGTCGTGAGGATATAGCTGAAGAAAATGCTGGTCAGCACAACGAAAAACTTTTATACCATGGCTCACCGTTCATACATTCTATCGTACAAAAAGGTTTTGATGAAAGATATTCATATATGGGTGGCATGTTTGGTGCTGGTAAGTTAATTTTAAATTTAATTGAGAAACAAAGATTTTGTGCAAGAACTAATGCATTTTACAATTTTCAAATAGATAAAATTGTAATATGCTTGTGAAGATACTGCGAACAAGCCATGTCATTCTCTCAAAAATTGAATTTTTGATGAAATTACATACTTCAGTTGTATATTCATGAAAACGAAAAGCACCAGAAGTTTCAGTGTCTTGAAGATTTGTAGGTATTTATTTCGCTGAGCATTCGAGTAAAAGTAATCAGTATGTGTTTGGTATGGCAGGAAGTGGTTGCAGTCTTCATCATGATCGTTCATGCTATTTCTGTGTTCGACACTTATTATTATGTCGCGTTACGTTGGGAAAGTGTTTTATTCAGGTATTTTCCACACTTGTAATAAGTACTGAGCAAACAAAATGCATTGTTTTTGTATATTTTTTCAACTTACACACCTTGTTTTAATATCATTTTAATGTCGTTTCTGATATGATGTGGGCAATAAACTTTCTTTTCTGCAGTAAGGTTGTCAGAATTGTTAGTATCTGTAGTATTTTTACTTAGAATTCATGCAATAAAATGGCACACTCACCACCAGGACATCATTCTGTTATGGGTCAACCACGTGCAGGAGGTTTAAATTATCCTGAGTATGTCATATATAGAGGAGAGCAGGTGAGCTATAAAAATTGTAATGTCCATATTTTGATTGTCTGTATTATCAGCATATTTCAGTTTTCCATGTCAGAAGATGTAAGCATCTACATACATGGTTTTTCGTATTTTAGACGAAAGAAAGTGCATACTGTCTTTTTTCGAACTATTTTTCCCACTCTGTTTTTACTGCATTGATTTACTCTCATTTAAACTTCATTAAATAATACCTAAAGTTTTTGATGTGAAACATGAAGTAGTGTTTTTTCAAGTTAAAATTTTAAAACTTAATGATAGATGGAAATAAAATTAAGGCTTGTGCAAAAATGTCCAAAACTCTGTTAGGTTAGTTCATGAGAAATACAGCACTTTGGTTAGTTGATCTTTAACGTTTCTAGTATAATTGAATAGGAAGCACAAAATCTTTTGCTACTTCCTATTCTGCTAATAATGTTCTGTTAGTAGTGAAACTGTTGCATTTTTATTCAACAAGTTTATTGATTGAAAATGTAATCGTTAGGTTAGAAAATTCTTTGAAATATTTTTGATTGCATTTAATAGAAAAAACTGTTATAGGCTTATCCAGAATATGTGATTGTTTACCGAATAGTTAACGACGATTCAGAGTACTCTGTGTAATATTTTAATGGTTTTTGTTCGCTACACCGCTTTAAATTTTCTGCTATGCTCCCTAATTATTTAAAAAAGGATAAGTGGATTAAAGGATTTGTTGAAAAAATGACTGATGGGCTGAAGCATTATCGTGAATATAGATTTTTTGGCCAGTTTCTCAAAGTTCATTTCACTTTGTTTGTAGTGATAGAAGTTTAAAGAATGATCGAACTTTAGAAAATATACATAGACGAAATCAAAAGCAATTAGTAGATATTGTGTAAAATGAAAATTTCGTAGAAACTAGTATATTCTTCTTCTTCAAGGTTTTCTGTCATGTGTTCTATCATATTTATTTTTTATTATATAAACAGATGTGCAAGTGCATCATTACTGACGTTGTTGTTCTTGTTACAAGGACTGTATTTGTTTATTAATTTATTCAGAATAGTCATAGATAATGATGAATGTTAACTGTAGTATTTGCTGATAGTTAGGAACAATAGTTTTGTGATCTCAAACTTTTGTTTTGAAAACTTTGAAATTCCAAAAGCCACTATTTGTAAAGTGTTGTAAGTTCAAGAGAATAAATGTTTGAAAGTGGTAGCTGCTGAGCTCAAAGTCAAGAATATATTCCGTTTATTTATTTGCTTATAATGAACTTGTCCATTGCTGCTTTTGCTTTACTGCTATCTATCTCAATTGCTAAAGCAGGTTTGTTATTACATTTATTTGTGTACAATACACTTTTTTCATCTCTTGGAAAACAAAAATGGAAATAGAAAACAATTCTTGCTTACTTCTGCTTTCATTTATTTGCTTTCACTACTTTAGCAATTGAAGTCGGTTTGTGTGTGATATATTGAAGAATCATAAAACCTGCTTGCATTGCCTAAATTGTGTAATATTTTGCTCTCGCATAGAGTACAATTTTAGTTTCACACATCAAGTTACTGATATTACTTTATCATTTTACTAATTTGTGCTGTTAAAAATGTAACAGAATGAAATGCATTTGGAAATTATACTTGATATGAAATTAAGCAAACTTTCAACTGCTAAGCCAGATCAAGATAATAAGTTGATGTAGTGATGTCAGAATGAAGTTCAAACAAAATAAATGAAATCTACCTTACGACTCATAAATTAATTCATAAGCAACTGGGTCTGATAGACATGACCTGTAACTTTATAATTCGAATTGATTAGAGTAATCTAAAGAATATGCTTACTTCATTTTGAGATAAATCGCAGTGAAATAATATGTTGGTCAATTAGTAGACCACTAGATCATCCTTTGAATAGGATAGATTAGTGGTATACCACAAATCCTTTCAGCGACCATTCATTCAATCACTCCGAACTTTGCTAATGGTTTTTTCTGATCTCAATATGATTCCCTACCATATTTTGATTATGCATAATATTGGTAGCAAGTGCAAGTGCGCCAGAGAAAGGGAAATTGTCAAATTCTATAACCGATACAATAAGTAATAAGAATCAGTTTCTGACAGTTGCTGTTTGATGCAGTTTTAAATTTCAGCTAAGTTTTGTGCTCAAATGTGCAGTCGTCTGTTTTGTGTTATTTTTGGTATATTTATGCGAGTACGAGAAGAGCGAAGGATTTTCGCGTATAAGTGAACCTGAAATAACATCTGGTATACAACCATGTAGAATGATATGGTATAGAATCAGTCGATGAATTAATTATAAGAAAGAATGTGCAGAGGGATACTTGACATATTTTTTCTTGTGATCAATGCGAATGGCCCTTGATTTATATTAATTTAAACAGTCGCATGTTAATTTAACTGACCTCTTTCTCATCATGTCAATAAGAATGACCCCTTACTCGTTACACTGCCTGGAATGACTCTTGATTCGCTATACAGATAAATTTGACATTCTCTAAGAAACGCCTCCTCTCTTGTATGCTCCATGCAATTATAAATTGACCTATACGGTTCAGTGTGATACAAATCTACTAAAGAAACATGACCTATATTTACTATGACTTTCCCAAGAGTACTATGCGCTTCATATCATGGTAAATTTTTTTAATACTTTTTAGTTTTTTATACTTTCTATTCACGCTGGTTTCAAATTAAGAGTTGTTATAAATACATATTATCTTGCAAAGAAAGTTTCCAAAGTTGGTATTCATGTATTTAAATTGACAATTGCAGATTGCTTAATCGATTGCATTAATAAATGGCGAAGCATAGATATTGTGGAACGGTTCAAAGGTTATTGAACAATTGGGAATTGTCTTTTGTTTGTTACTCCATACATTTTATTAATTAATTAAAGTTCACATCTAACTCTTTGTAAAGTGCAGTGTTTTGTTAATCAAAGAATTCGTGTGTGTGTCTGTGTGTGTGAGTGTGTGTGAGTGTGTGTTCAAAGATTGTTGTTCTCTTATGTGTGATTAATTGCATTGTAATCTCAACTTATTGCTATGAAAGAAAAATTTTTCTTCATAATAAATACAGGAAAGAACACACATTCACATGTCGAGACGAAGTCAGAAACGCACAATCAGTCAGGCTTTCGTTGATATGGAGAATGATTTGCTTCCAAAAATTCGTAGCAAAAGCAATTCTCTCGATAGCTTCACTTCGGAACTTGTTAGTCTTTTTTTTTGTTTTGTTTTGTTTTTATTTATTTTTTTTTTCGTCTTCTCTTTAAACAAGTTTTAGAATTAAAGTAAGAATAGAAAGTATTCATTATAATTGTGATTATCTCTGTGCTTCAATTTTGTTACTATCATTGCTGCTATTGATTATATTTTATACTCCAAATTTATCAGTTGTATTTACATTTATCTATGCTAACGGTATTATATAATTGTATGTACTCTCTGGTGTTAGTATGATTATATTATTTTATACTTCTTTACATTAAGTGGATAATACCTTGTAGTCATTATTGAACTAAATATTTATTATAATTACTGATGTATCTATATATTTAGTTCTTTTATCGTACTTTTAACTAAGTTTTTTTCAGTATAGTTTGACTTTATTATTACTTTTTGATTGTAAAATAGGATAATTAGATAAAAACAGTTCCTTAATTTGTTGAAGAATAGTTTTGATTATGTATGAAAATTTAGCAACGCGGTATATAGGAGGAAATTTTTAGAAAAATGGTGTCGTTGAACCGGAAAGTACTTTAGCTCTTAAAAAACCAGCACCATATAGTGATGATCCAGACATAATTGCGCAACGTGAACTGATTGATTACTCAGTAAAAGTTACTCTTGAAATGGCAAAAAGTGGTAAAGGTAATTTAGACAAGTTTTTTGTATATCAAAAATCTTTCAATAGCATTTGTAATTTCTTCATTCACTAAGAGATATGAAATAAAGTATATGAGTGGGAATTTTTGAGTTTGTTAAATATTTTATACTTGCAAAATATGACTAAAATAGTCAAAATATTTCAATAAGTATTATGAAATGGTTTCATTTTCATCATTTTTTTAGTCGGACGTCCAATACGTATTTATGCTGACGGTGTTTATGATCTGTTTCACTACGGCCATGCGAATCAGTTGCAACAAGCGAAAAGTGCATTTCAAAATGTCTATCTTATTGTTGGAGGTATATCGAAGTAATAATCTGCACAAAATTTTCTAATCTCGTCTTGTAATTCACTTAATTTTTAACACTGTCTTTATTTAGTGTGTGGTGATGCCGATACTCTTAAATACAAAGGCCGTACAGTTACATCAGAGGACGAAAGATATGAAGGTGTACGTCATTGCCGTTATGTTGATGAAGTATATAAGAATGCTCCTTGGTGTTGCACTGTTGAGTTTTTGAAGAGTTTAAAGGCTAGTGAATTTTGGCTTACTCAGTGATCTTAAGTTATTATTATTAAATGAACTGAACTTCCAATATTCATTCAGAAAAAGAGAAATATCAAATATTTGTTTACTATTCATGCTTTTCTGTCGGAAATGCTTTTATTTCCTCTCAGATTGTCATCAGTGTATTTCATGTTTCCAAATCATGTATTAGTGTTCGTCACATAATTTTGTTTAATTTTCTGCGTGTTTTAGATTGATTTTGTAGCGCATGATGCAATACCATATGCGATACCAGGAGACGCTGATGTTTACGAGAAATTTCGTCGTGAAGGTATGTTTCTGGAAACGCAGCGTACAGAAGGCGTTTCGACTAGTGATGTGGTTTGCCGTATAATTCGTGATTACGATAAGTATGTTCGTCGCAATTTGCAACGTGGTTACTCCGCCAAAGAGCTCAATGTCGGATTTCTTGCTGTATGTTGTTTTGACGAATTCACTAGCTAAAAAGAAGAGTTGAATTGTATGGTGAATATAATCCCATTTGTCTGTAATCTTTTTTTATACATTTTCATCACTATTAATTGATAACTTTATTACATATATTGATACATTTTTGTAGTCTATCCAAACAGTAATTTTTCCATAGAGTTTGCCTTGTACCGTTGTTGAACTCTTTATTTTTGTTCATTGTCCTTAACCTCTCAGAATTTAATTTCGAAAACTATGATATTAAATTTGTGGAATGTAATGAAGCTGGACTAATTTGTGACTGATATCAATATTTTATGCAAGAACTATGTTGTTGAATACAATTCTTCTACTACGTATCTTGTTCAGCGCACTCTTGATATGCTTTATTTTTCTGAAACTGTTCTCTAAAGATAACTCCTCGAATTACTATCTTTTTCTTATGTTCTAGCCGAAACTATTGAAGATTTCTTGCTAAAACGTGATTACGTCAGACACTTTTGATTCATATTAGCAGTTTCCGAATTGAAATTCAAAGTTAGTGTTATAGGCTCGACGTTATCAATTCCAAAATCAGGTCGATAATTTGAAGCAAAAGAGTTTGGAAATAATAAATACATGGCGTATGAAGAAAGATGATTTCATCCGCGGGTTCTTAGAAACGTTGCAGAAAGATGGCGGAATTAACTTCAATGTACGTTTTCTCATTATTTAATTGATGTAGCAGTATTCAACAAATTTTATTATCATTTTTATATAGCAAGTAATTTTCAAATTATTTAGGGTTGAAAAAAGTAATAGAGGAATTTTCCAAGTTTTATTATTGTTGAGTTTATAAAATCTCAGATTGTTGGGAGCAGTTTAAGAACTCTCGTTTCTCGCAGCCCTTCGCCAGTGGATTATGAAGAGCAAGCAGAGGAAGACACAGTAGATGCGGCATCATTATATGAAACATCCTCAGCAAATAGTGTCGCCGACCTTAAAAATGAGACATGCTAAGTGTCTATAAATGCCTGTATATTAACGAATTATATTTTTGCCTGAATTTTACCATTGCTATTTAATTTTATAAACTAATGCTTTTTTTAAAATTTTGTATATCGCTTCTTAATCTGCTTGATATGTGACTAATTCTCTTTTAGAACACTAAAGTTATACAGGCTGTGTTATAATTTGCGCAGTTTGGCATGAACTTTTAATTCAGGAAACACATAGATACCGTCATTTGCTGTGCAGTAGCATTTCTGATTTTATTAGCATATTAAGTTCTATTGACTTTGTTTTACCCTGTGTTATGTTGTAACTGTATTAAACTGTTGATATTGGATGGTTTTTTGTGATACTAAGGTTTCATGTTATTCAGGTAATGTGAAACTGCTGTGATCGTTTATGAATTCAAAAACTACTGTGATCTAAAATTTTTCATTATTTTAATAAGCTTTTTTGTAAGTTATAGTTTTCTAAATAAGTGTATGCGTTAGTTTTCCCAATTATTTGACTACTGCTAATTTTTTAAGCACCTTTCTCTACTTTGTGAAATTGATATTTAAGTGAATGAAGTCTTTCTGGTTGAAAAATCTTGTTTTCCTCACTTACAGTTGGAATTATCATTCCAGAGTTAGGTGTTAAAATTAGGAAATAATACATATGCGAAAAATCTCTGTAGTGCATTGGCTCCATTGTCAGTCTCTGTTGTAAGCTAATCGTCTAGCTTCTTGTTTAGACTTCTAGTTTTGCCTTTTCCCTTTCGTATATCTGTTACAAATTTGTCTTTTCTCGGACGCTAATTTTTCTATGAGCTGAAAGATTTTCATTTATCTTTACTAGAGTTTAAATGATTGAGTCATTTACTTGTCCTTTATTTCGCTTCTTGTGAAGGCTCTAATTTGATTATTTTTCCTGCATTGTCTACTGTTCGTTGTAGTTGACAATGTCTGTTTATGAGTCTGCCGTCTATAGAAAACCCTCTAAAGTCAAATTCAAGGGAAATACAAATTCTATTACTAATTCAGATGATCGCATACCTCAAGAAATACTTTGTGACTTGAAAACATACTCAAACACATTATATGCAGTACTTTTGATGCGTATAGGTTTGTTTTTGTTTTCAACTTAGTAATGTGCCTCTGTTATTAAGATAACTTAATGATATGCTTCTGTTATTGTAATGAAATTTAGCAATATTCTTCTGTTATTGTAACAAGAATTTTTTAGACATAGCCCTATTTTTGTTGTTTCTCGTTAACGAGGTTAAGCGAAATTAAATAATTATCCTTGTGGCTTATGTAGATGATCTTTCGATTATATTATGTAGTTAAAGGATGTCTATTCATTAGATTGGCTATTGTAGATGTGATTGAAAGTAATCATATATTTATTCTTGTTTGTGTAGAAGTCAGTTTTTAATTGTACTTAAATTTAAATATTAATATCTGAACTGTTAAAAAAAATGAATATCTTGTTCTTACCTCATAAGTAATAATCAAAATCAGAGGGCTGCAATTACGTTAATATAAGATCATTGGGGTACTTTCGAGTTACAGTGTTAAAAAATTGTATTCTTGGAGAGGTTGATGATTAAATAACTAAGTTATTCTTGCTTGCATGTTAAGTGGGTTCCTAAGTATATTTGTACATAGATTAGCTATTGACTGCGTTCTTTATTTATTCTTGAAACTGTACAAATATGTGAATCTTGAACAAGATTAACTCAGAAAATATAAATTTTGAAAGGCAATAACTGTTTCTGTTTCACTCCAAAATATATTGAAGATTTTTGTGCAATTAAGTGTTGTGTACATTTTGTTTAGATGAGTTGCATGTAGGGCCAGGTAGCCAGTAGTGTAGTAAGCTTTTCTTTATATAAAATCTAAGGGAGGCAGTGATGAGATTTTTTGTCATTCTTTTGAAGACAATCCGTGTTAGGAGTATTTATATAGTTTTTGTACGTGTGTCTCTCATATTATAGCAGTTAAAAAATTGGCGGAAACTGGAGAAATAAATATCATAGTTATTGCTAGTAAAAGTATTATGTCTGTGTATTTGAAGGTGTTTTTATAAAAATTATTCTATAATTTTTTTCATTTTGACTTTCAGCCAGTTTTGTGGTCATTATTTAAGAATTGAGATAGATTAGGACGGCTTTGATGTGGAACTTTGTGGTTTGTTGCGAATTTTTGTTAACTTAAGATTTGATATAAATAGTAAGTTTGTCAGTTTTGGGATGAAATTTTCTCGATGAGATTTTTTCGTTGACCATTTTCCAACAATCTTTGATGGGGTTTATTGAGCTCCATATTTGGAAGAGTAGAGTGTAAAACAGTAATAGCGGATATTATATTATTTGCTTGAAAAGTGTCTTGAAAAAAATTGTCTGTATCTTTTTTACTTATGTTTCATATTTGGGGTTTTCATGTCGCTTGATATAATTCATTAGAAGTGCATGTGTTTATGCTTTCAGCGTTTTTTTCAAGTTTAAGCATCACTCATAATTGTTTACACTATTGAGCGAACTTTACTTTATTTACATCAGGCAGTGAGTATTTCAAATGATTACTCTTTTGAAGGAAAATACAGTTTGATTTAAAATGAAAAGTGATTTGTCAAATATGGTCTCAGTTGCTTCGTGCTCAAAAAAAGGCAGAAATAAAAGAAAAACGCTCCCAAAAGTAAGTTTTCCGCTTGCTTTTGTTCAAATTAAAGCACCATTCCAATTTTGGTTTATTTTTCAATATTTGCACTATTAAGATGGCAGTTTCATGTTCACATTTTTCTGTTGTTGTTGTTGAAAGAACAATATATGACTTATGTGCACAAAGCAATTAAATATTGGCGATGCATTAAATTTGAAAGAATTTTTGGTTTGAAATTTTCAGATTGTATTACGTCGATTGCCAGCTGCCATGACATGGGATAACTTACAGGTTCAGCTGTCTCCTGTTCCTGATTTCGAATTTGTCGAATTCATTGCTGCTAAAAGAGAGTACGGTTTTCACTAGTTTATTATTGATCTTTTAATTTTGGATGAGTAATTCTATTTGTGAAACTTTAGTTTGTAGTTATTTTTGAGTTTTGATGAAATTTCCTTGAGTTTGGTATATTTTTAGTGGTGGAGTATCCTTTTCGAGAGTATATTTTGTCTTTAAGAATGACGATGATATTTTAACATTCAGAGACCGTTTTCATGGATATGTTTTTATCGATGATAAAGGTACAGTTTTTCAGATTTAATTAACGCAGCATTAACTTATGCCGTATTATTTTACTTCTGCAAGAATTTAGTCAATATGTTCAAAATTATTGGTAATACTATATATATATTACTTTTTTTATCGTTCCCGCAGTGAAAAGACATATTAATTTAAGGGAAAACTTAAACTTAGATATCTGTGTTTTGATGTTTAGGTGGAGAATCTGTTGGTATTGTTGAACTAGCTCCAAATCCAAAAGTTCCATATGATAACTTAGAAGATTCGAAAAAGCGTGATCCAAAGTGTGGAACTGTTGAATCAGGTTTTGAAACACAATTATTTATTTTTACTAGCAGAGGAAATGCAAAAGATTCGAAAGGTTTCTGTTTATCAGGTAGCAACTAAATTATCACTGGGAGTCATTTTTTTTAAACTTTCATAAATAGGAGTGAAATACTTGTATGATTAGTTTGTTAAAATTTTGGTTGTTGAGAAACGATTATCCCTTTTTCGAAAATCTACTTATCAATATGTATCATTCGAAAACCTGTTTGAATGATGAAAGCCAGGAATGCTGCTTCGTTTCTGTTGTCGCTAGTTCAAAGTTTTTAACTTTGAGTTATTTAGATCAAGAATATAAAAAGTTCTTAGTTGAAAGGAAAAGTCCGGAAGTGTTAGATCGTGTACCGTTGGAAGTGTTGGTGAGAGAAATCGAAGAAAAAGAAAAAACAATAGAGCGTTAGTTTCTTCATTCATAGAAATGAATTAATTTTTATAGTCGTTTTTTCTCGAAATTAATAAATTGTTGGTGCTGAAAAGCATTATATACAATCATTTAATTTTTTGGGATATTGCGAATCTTATCACGTACAAAATCAAAAAGTTTAGAAACTAGAAAGTGTACTTCATGTATGCAAAAAATTTAAAGGGCATAATTAAGTTTGAGACTTCAAATCCATCTACTGAAATGTTACATTTGTTTATTCGTAGGTGGCATCTAGTTTTATTTTTGTTCGGTAATTCGCATTACTGTTTAATTGGGTCATGAAAAATCTTTTCTAGGAATATAAGTTTTGTATGATATGTGGCATAAATAAACGTCAGTACTAAGAATGTTGTGAAAATTCTCATTTTTTATTATTGTTATTTTAAAAACCTTGTGTGTTTATACGTCAAAAACTATTTTTTAAGTTATGACGAATTAAAGTTCGAAATACATAAGATTTTTTCTTTTTAAATTGAGTTTGACATTAGAGGTTATTTACAATTACTTCGATTGCTGATTTCAGAGAGCTATGTGCAGGAAACACCGTTGACTCAATACATGGATAAAAAAGGTGAAGAACGTATAAAGCGTATGCAGGTTATTCTCATGTATTTTATTACTTAAATACGATTAAATTTATGGCTCTATGTATTTTGGTTTTAATTTTTGAAATTCTTTTTTTGTGGATAATTTGGTACGTAGTGAAGGGTTAGATCTTTCATGGTGGTATCTGCATTCATTATGTATCAAAAAATTCTGGAATGTAGGTTATTTAAATTTTTCTTAATGGTAAATTACTTTGTTTAAATTTTCTGGTGAATTTATATTTTAAGTAAAGGATTTCTATTTGAGGAAAGACGACGTACTCGTGAAGAAGAAAAATATTTACGAAGCGAACGACGTCGCGAAAGTGAAAAAAACTATAATCAAGAACAAAATGACGCAAAAAAAGTAGTGGAGTTCCGTAATTCAAAATTCGAACGAAGCAGTGACGCTGTAGCGAAGGAATACGAAAGGTTCTTAAAAATTTATAAAATTTAATTGCTAATGTCGTTATTTTCTTATTAGTTTTTTTGTTGTTTTTCCAAAATTAATATGATCTTAATACTTTATTAGAAATCTGTTATTATCCTCTTAGCTATGCAGTGAGTTACAAGAATTACAGTTTTCATCATCTCATTTCAATCTGACGAAAAGATGAAGCTGCATTAAACGAAACGGTCACATTCTTCTAATTTTTTGGCCACATGTCGAGGATTTTTTTCAGTGCAATATTTTGCAGGTCCAAAATGCGCACACAATGCTTCGGGGATCGAATTGTGGGCTTGGATAGTAAAGATGTTGTAAGCGATCGGCTGAAGCATGTAGAATTAAAAAAAAGAGTACGAAATTTGTCAGGTATTAAGTTCATAAAATTCACTGATAATTTTCTAATCAAAAATAAGAAACGAAGGGTGTTATTTGGTTCATGATCGATTATGTCCTTGTTCTAAGCAACTTAATAATGTCACATTTGTAGCCAGTGAAGAATGTAGTGTGAAGAAAATAGATCAGAATGAAAAAGTTGAGAAGTCACAAACCAATAAAATTGATGATACTGAAAAGATTAATAAACCTGCTGACTTAATACCACCAGATAATGTCGCTGAAGCAGAACAGTACGTAAAAATTTTTATTTTTTACTTTGGTATTTTCGAGTTGTAGACTGCAACATAATTTCTTTACAACATTATATTAGCAATTAATATGTGACAGTTGTTGTTCTATATATTTTCTTCATTAGAAATTGTTCAGTAAGGTTTTGAAAGATGAAGTGTTAATAATACATTAATATTATTCATATTACATTAACTTTTTTAGAGTGAGTAGAGCAGCTCCGAAAATATCAAATATCACAATTAGAGGAGCGAGAAACAACTTATCAGGGGTTGATGTGGTCGAGGAAAAAAAAGTGAAGAACGAGAAAGCCGTAGAAAGTGATGCTGTGAAGCCTCGTCGTAATAAGGTATTTGAATTTTTTAATACTTTAATATACTTATTTTACTTTCTTTGTATTATATGCAGATGGAACAAAACTTTTGAACTGTGTTTGTTTTATTTCAATTCTTATTAATCAGTATTTGAGAATTACAATGGTGCTCTTCGATTCATAATTTTGTGTAACGCTACAAAACAGCATAAATAATTCTAGTTGCTTCTACAGATGCTGCTACTGAAATAGTTATTTGCCCTGAAAACCATATTCAGGAGGGTTGAAAACTCTTTTGAATTTTTGTTTCAATTTTTGAAATCTGTGGTATATTTTATACCTGTGGAGTATTTTCTTTCCAGATGTGATTTCTATGCAGTAATGTTTATATCCTTTAGTTTTTTCTTGAATCATCAGTTTTTCTTTGTTACAGCTGTATTTAGTAATTGGAAGTTTTCGAAATACATATCCTTTTATAGGATCGACCAGAACGTGCAATTTATCAACCGGGTGCGGCTCGACGTCGAGCTGCAGTCCTGGCTGCATCTGATACAAATCCTGAGACAAAAACTTCTACAAACGGCAAAACAAAAGCTTGAACATGTGAGGTATGCCTTCAAATTCATTAATTCTCATTTAAAGAGAGTGACATTGTTTACACACCTCGTGCTTGTTATTGTATCATTTTATTACTATAAAAGCTTTCTCATTTCTGGATATCTCACTGGATGCAAAAGAATGTAGAATGGAGGTTTTATTGCAAATTTTTTTTCAGAAAAATATTTATGAGAATACTTTACTTGTCGTTTTCGAAGTTTGATGTAATTTTTTGTTTTGATAATGTAAAAGCTTGGCCTTTGTATATTTTATTTCAAATTTCGGCAAATTTTCATAGAATTCAATCAGAGGAAGATTTGTAGAATATGGCACTGACCTACTTTACATATATTTTATTGTATTTTGTTTTGTGCCTTCTTAGCTATTTTCAGATATATTCTGATGTGAGGTATTGAAAGAGTTCGGTATTTCTGATACTCTGGAACAGTCATGTCATTTCTGTTTCATGTTAATGGCAACAGTAGCAACAGCAGAGGTTCTTAATAGTTGTCGAATAAAAACCATACCAATTCTTATCCAACAACTTCTTTTGATCAACCAGATTGCGAAGATATGACTTTGGCTGATTTTGCCAAGTAACGTCAGTGAAATTAACATCATTCAGCGATTCTAGTCACTAACTCAACTGAATGAATGAAATTGTAAATACTAGCAGCATTTTTCTTGTTAAAGAGTACTAAAGCTTACTCGCGTCTCTTGGTAAGCACATTCATCTTTATGTTTTTGGCACTATAATCGTCCTAAATTTGTTCATACTCTACTTCTTCCTGTTGATGATATATGGTTCAGTTTAAAACAGAAAGGTTTTTTGTTTTTATTATGCTTGTCCAAACACATTAATTTCGATATACAGCACACGAAAATAACAGATTCCCATGCTTCATAATTCTTCTTGTAAGCAAGTGCATCAAATACTTATTGAAAGAACTTATTGCAAACAAAATCTATTCCAAGTCAATAAAAGTCTTCACGTATTGAAGAGAGATATATGCTTATTACATTTCTGTTTTCAAATAGAACAAAAATTTACCTTTTTTTCGTCATCATTAAAATTAATGGAAAATTAAAGTTTCATGTGAACTGAGACGTTTGAATTAGTTCACCTTTTTGCCTTCTATTTTCGACTGCAGCAGGAAGGAATAACTCTTTCAAAGTTTCGTCGTGAATGAACAACAGACACTTAAAGATATTTTTAACCATAAGCACCGGCTTAACATTTGAATCCAAATAAATATTATTTTTATTTGTGACAAAAAAAAATTTTTAAAGAATATTGAAAGACATATACAATTAAAATATTAAGGTTTTTATATACAATAATTCAGATGCACATAGAAAGTCGTTCCGCCTTCATCGTTATTTTATCACTAGTAGAAGTGATTAGTAAGAATTGACGCAATAAAAGCAAGCAATATAGAGCAAATTTTTTAAAAATAATGAGCTAAGGAATGAATGCTGAGATATTGATGTTAATTTTACACTGAGAGGGGTTTTAAAAAATATGAAATCTACTTTGTATTATTTAATTGGTTAGTTAATATCAAAATAATGCCTTGATATTTTCGTGAATCGATACACATGAGACATATTTCAGGATCTAAATTTAGTGAAGTGGGGCGTAAAAAGTTTTTAAATACTTTTTATTTAGCAAATCGAAAAAAAAGCATGAAGCTAAAATGGATAAAAAAATAAGACTAGACAATGTGAGAAAGTAGCCTCAGCGCAAATTGTATCGTGAGAATTTTTTCCATGTTTATTTTTAAATATGGAAATGTTTAAATCTTATTTTGATATTCTACAAGTACTCCAACTTTTATAGATCGTTTCATGGATAGATCTGTTGATCTTTCTTCTTAATCCTTAAAAAAAATCTGTTGATTACAATGTATAATTTCCATTCATACATAACTGACTCATTCATTGTTCTAAATTCATATAGGATTAAGTAAAATAAACTATTTGGCACTTGTGCGAACTATTTATGTATAAACACAATGCAAATCTGTCCATACATTTGTTCTATTTTTTGCATAGTTTTGTTATAGATGCAATATTCTTTCGTCTTACCACTATTTTTGGTATGCGTTTTACTATGCAGTCAGTCAACATCTATAAGGTACTTTATTAATAATGAATATCAATTAATTTATAATTATTACATTCAAACTATCAGCTTTTCATCAAAAAGCAAAGTTTTGCCAATTACATTAAAAAACAAAAGCAATTTTTTTTGTAAATGTTATGAAAATAAAAGCTCATTAATATATGTGCAAATAAGAATAATACCTTCGACTAGTTATATTTGCAGAACATATGATATTTATTCATTATCACCGATTGGAAAATCGCTGAAATTCATTATGCATACAAAGCGACGGATTAATCATTTGCGGAACTGCTTTTTCTCGCCTGTACAATGTCTTTTGCCGTTAAACAGCAGTCGCTGGAGAGCAAATATGCGCATTTATACTGATTATTCTACGTAGATATTGCGCATTAATTGCAAAATTGTTATTAAAAGTTACCGATCAATTTATAAATTTGATCTTGTAATTTACTGAAAATAATCTTTATGATCTAATTTTCAAAGTAAAAATTACTTATGCTTTTAATATTTTTCTGTGAACAGAACGTAAAAAATACGAGTATGATTTTAAATAGTTATTGCAAAACTGATTCCTGAATTGCCATATTGTCGAAAATATTTCAACTTATAATTATCCATCCATAAGTCTGAGAAAATAGTGAGTAGAATAAAGCAAATGTTAGTAGATACAATGGAATAAAGAAGGCATTCATTTCACTTATGAAAACTAATCAAGTTAAAAAAACAATAACAAAAAGTGTTGATACAAGGTAAAATAACAGCTAGGACAAATAATTTCTCAGCTAATTTCCACAAAATTTTTTCCAAACATTCATTATCTACTAACTCTAGTTTTTGTACAATTTTTAAAAAACTCATAATCAAATTCTTCGAAGAAAGTAGCTCATAATTACATTCTTCGAAGAAAGTAGCTCATAATTACATTCTTCGAAGAAAATAGCTCATAATTACATTCTTCGAAGAAAATAACTCATAATTACATTTTTCGAGTAAAAGATTGATTTTGATTAGAGCTAAAAAATTCTTCACACTATGGTTAACTCGATTTTAGGATATGATTTTTATTTAAACTTTCAGATTAATTATAAAAATTTGAAGCAATAAATTTTAATATTGTCTTGTTAGAAAATAATTCCTTCCAATACTGAATGTTCTCGATAAAAATTGATTCAACAGCTGATTGTTGAATTTTTAACAAAAAACCGTCATAAAACAATATATGATGCAAACTTTTCAGTAGTTTTCAGAGTTGTAGGAAGAGTTATTAAAAAATTATGCTGACAATTTCTATTTTTTTCCTATCAGGTGAAAGCCTTTTTTACAAAGGTATACGTTGAACCTTGGACTTTGTTTCTTGAACCAACCTGACATTTTCCAAACATTCATTATCTATTAACTCCAGTTTTTGTCCTTTTTCAGCAACAATTTCCACATCACCCTTAAAAAATTCTTCACACTACAATTAACTACCTATTTTCAAGATTATAACTCGTCAATTTTGTAGTAACTGAACAATAAAGACAAGATGATATGAGAAGTAATCATTATGAATTGATGCATTAAAAAATTAATAACTTACTTTTATTGAAATATTGAGTCCGAAATAGACATCGCCAGTAATTTTTAGCCGTTTTAATTGGTGTAATTGCGGAATTTCGAGAAAATGTTTTTGAAAATCAGAAATACGACTAAAATGTTCGGACAGCTCAATGGTAGGTGCTTTTTCTTTTCTTACAATTTGCAGTGAAAAATCTTCCGTAACTCTATATAAGTTACTCATAAGAGCAAGCAGATCCTGAGTATTCTTAACAGGAAGAAAACGAGAGCGTGGCACTTGAATACCTATGAAAATATTCGAATTACTGAAATTAAAAGCAAAAGCATCTGAGCAATCTTAACAGGTGAGCATTACCATATACCTATCAAAGAAAAGCAAAAATATCAAAATGTCAAAAACTAAACTTCGAAGCAAGTTTAGTTTTTGACATTTTTGATTTTTCAAGTTAATTTCTCACGAATAATCAAATAATTAAGAAAAAGCTTCAAATTATATGAAAAAGTTGTACATACTTACTACTTTGTCAAAATTTCGAATGGCTCCACCAACTGATGTTTCTAATTGATTCACCCACTCACCATTACTAAGCATCTACAAATGAAACGAATAATATTCATTAAATTATGACAGGAAAGGCGTACAGTAAAGTCATCTCCATATCAATCTTAATTTTGGCAGCATTAGATTGAAATATATCAAGAGAAAGAATAATATTTCGGATCTTACAGACCTTTTTATTGACAATGATTTCCATTTTCATATCCATGAGCTTCCTTTTAACAGCTTGTAAATTAACCCAGATATTATTGGTATTGAAAATCCTATAAATTTTTACTTCTTTGAGATTTGTACAGTTTTTGTATTTAATAAAATACTAAAACAAAAAGCAGAACATTATAATGCAATGTTTACTTGAAAATTTTAGAGGAACAAAAATCATCGACGTGTTCTTCGGGTACTTGTGGTAGCTCCAAATGCATGATGCATCCATTAATTTCAATCAAAGTCCCTCCCTGCAAAATAACTTGTAGAACATTTCAAATTAAAAATGTGATGTTTTCTCAAATTTACAACTTAACATCATTAATTGATTTCACAGTATTATGACTCTTATGCATGTACGAATTAAATAGAAAGTATAATAATTTAAAATATCACGATATGTAAAATAAATACAACCAAAAATTGCTCAAATTAAAAACCTTTTTATCAACTTCCGTCTTTTCTGTGCATTCCATAACATATTCTAAGTCACTTTCAAACATTAATTTAGCAATGCGTAAATCGATCGTTGCTCCTGTGTTATCAATATTAGAAATGAAGCATATTTCACGTCCTTCCTCAAGCAACTCGTCCAAAACACCAGTAAACTGCATCGATTTGAAAATATTTCCGTGACCAGGTGGATACCATCTAAAATTTGAATTTTCAGTCCATATTCATTAAAATTTACAAGAATTTGCCCTTAAACTAGAACTTAGTAGTATGTTTTATCAACTGATACAGAAAACTGAGCACATCCTATCAACTAGTTAATGATGAATTCTCATATTATACTGTTTCTTATGAGAATTACCTGATAATTTTTGACTGACCAATTTTTAAATTGATCTAACTTTAATTTTCCTTAATTTTTCAGAGAGTCTTACATTCATCTTCAAATATTTAATATGTTCAAAAATATTGCAATAATTTTTATTAAAATAAATTATTGCAGAACCACGAAAAAGTTTATGATGTAATGAGGCAAAGAGAATAGATAGCATTGAATGTAAGATACAAATTAATTTTTTAATTTTTAATTATAATCACTATAATGAGCAAGGAAAATTAAAATATGATGTTCCTACCCTTCTGCAGAGTTCAATCCATCTTCTAATGGTACAAGAAGCGAATTTTTAGCAAAAATTCTTGGACATTTGCTTTGAAGAAAAGTTTTGAGAGTAATTTTACGCTTAGCTAAATATTCGTTGACGGCTTTATCAGTATTAAAACTGTTCATCAATAGTAATGGCACTGAACTATGATGCGTATTATTGAAATGCTGAAAAAAATCATGCAGATTTGAAAACTTGCATACAAAAGTTAAATTTGTCAAAAAAAAACCCCTGAAATACTGTTGCTTAAAAATAAATCTGCTTCAAAAAACGGATGACCCGAATTACTTGTTCAATTTATATATATAAGTATATGTCGTTTTGATTAAGTTCATACAAAATGCAAATGATTTTTTAATTATGATTAAATTCAGGCAACACTAAGAGATGAAGATTATATTTACCTGTACATGGTTGATAGCAAAATCGAGAAATGTCATTCCATCACGCAACTGAATCAGTGATTTTGGTTTATCACAACCCATGGTTGTACCTAAACCTCCGTTTAGCTTTAAAACGGATAAATGTTTTAGAATTTCGTTCCTTTCTTCTTCGTCACAACACAGAGGTAATGACTGATAATCCTGTTGAAACTTTAAGCTTAATGGCTTCATTGATTTCCAGTCAATGGCTCGAGGTTCAGTGAGATATTGTTTAAATAATGACATGAATATTTCAGCATCAAGTTCAGTACGCTGAAAATTAATTCTGCAAAAAAAAGTGCGCATAAATCAATTGTAATAAAATTAGGTAAATGGTATGAAGAAATTATACCTTATCATTAACGAAAATTTTTCTATATTGTTCTCTAACTTTCTCCAGCAATTTACTGACTTCATTTTCTGGAAATTGATACTCTCTTCTGCAAGACATCGATGACTGCTTTTATAGAATATAAAGTAATGCAAGAGTTAATGAATCCACTTAATAAAAACTGTATGCCTATAAAAGAATAAGTTAGTTTCAAGAACAAAAATGAGAAATAAAAACGGCATAGTCAATGCCACTAATACAAGACGATACAAGTAAGAACCACGTAACCCCTCTGCCCATTTAGTGGTACAACCACCTCCTCTGACCCATTTAGATCACTTCTAATGAACACTGATATAAAGCATACATTACCTTGCAAGAAATAGAATCAAGCAACCTTATGCATACGTAAAATTAGTACATAACCAAGAGGACTGATACCAGTAATCAGTATGATGACGAGAATCTCATAAATTCTAGATATTTAAAAAGTATTAACTTTTCTTCACATCTATCAATGCATATTTTAACAAAATCTGGCCTCCATTTAAAAAAAAAAAACCTTGTTTAAGTCAAAATAATTGAAACAATTTATCTCAACACAGAATTAACATTAACATCAGTGTTGAAATTTTTTTTTCAAAAAACAGCTAATAATGATAAAAACGACCAGTTTAATGACAAATTTTAGTTGAGCTACATTTCAAATTTTTCAATTTGAAGAATCCCCGTTAAAAATATCCAGATACATATTACAATAATCATTGCAACAATAGTTAAATACCAAGATGACACATTTTGTTTTCATAGCCAAAATTTTTTGCTCACACCTTTCCCTAAAGCTAATCGACGATGTTTAGCAAATATATGTGTCATAACTCTTCTACTGCTATTATTAAATTATACAAAAAAATTCTTTCTATGTCGCATAAACGACAATCAAATTTTTCCTGCTATACGATACTACTTGAAAGCAAAAATACACCAAAGAAACCAGTTATTTCACATGAAATTTCCGTGAAAAATTCAAAAGATTTATTGCGAAAACATTTTGAGCACTTCTTTCTTTGATTCAAGAAGCTCTTTTGCCCACTCGAGATCAATGACCGTGATATCCCTGAAGATAAAAAAATTTTTCATGGTGAAAGATTGATCATGATGCAGAAAAATAGTTCACAAACGGAGATCTCTATATTATAAAAATTGCTTCGCAATATCACTGTGAAAATTTAATCAAAACAACAAAGCAGCAATAAAGAGCTGTTACGATGATCGCTTGAAAAAGATAAGAAGATTACCGAGCATATAAATCATTTGTTCGAACGAGATCTGTGAAAATAAAAGCTGTCGGTCTTGAACGAGATAAACAAGAAGAAGGATGTATTTTTAATGATGTTGCGGGTGATATTAATAACTTGTAACGGTCCTGAGATCTCTCATAAACACAAGTGTTCATAAAAAGTCCTTGACAAAGTGCCTTTCTAAATAAGTTTGAGATTTTCAACATTCTACAGATAGTGAACTCTGACTTAAATCAAAGTATTAAGGTTTAATTTATCTCCAACTCTTAAGGTGATAGCGGGATTATAATTATTTATTACTTATAACAATTTTTCTATGTTCAGTTTGTCCCACAAATAAATTTCAGAAAACCTGAGTTTTTCTGTATTGGAACCACAGGAACGAAATATCAATGCATATTTTGAACAAATATCACGCAATTGGGCTCGAATTTTGAAAACTATGTCAAGTATACGTTCATGAACGAAATTTGCTTCACACCACACCTGAAGAGCACATTAATATTCACTCTGTATCACATCTATATCCTATATGTGACTTTGACTATGATAGCTGAAAAACAAATAATTAAAAATTACGATTTTGGAATAAACTATCTTGTGCTTCATGAACTATTAATTCTATTACAATGAGAAAATAACATGAAACAAATTGGTAAACTAAAAGTGAAAAATAAAACAGAAATATTGAAATCACCTTTGATTTTTTCTCCTTTCGTGCTAAACGATACCCTCGATAAACATTTAATAGAGTGCAGTGATCACCTTCAGGTGCTTCAAACTTACGCTTTGATGTACTTGTTTGATCACGATCGAGTGCTGAACCAATAAAAACGGAATCAGCAGACATAAATGCAACTATCGTTAAGACTTCTTCCAAACACTCATTTTGCGATGCTGCTATCAGAGCACTGTAATCAAACAACGGCTGATTATGATGCTCAATACGAAAACCAAAATAAAGGAAGATTAAACAAATGAAAAGTAATTAAAAGGTGAAATAATAATTACCGTGCAAAAGCTGGATCAACTGGAAAAGAAGAGAGTTTTGTACCCATTTCAGTCAGCTGCAATTTACCTCTTTTATTTGGCTGTTTTAAAGCATCTAATAAACGTAAATGTTTCTCAGCAGCTTCGAGTGCTTCTTCTTTAGGATTTGAAATCAAAGCAAGTGACTTTGTTCGTCGTAAACCAATGCGAAATAACTCAAGTAAAACCTGAAGTCACATATTTTATCTATATTTTTTTGTTATTCGGGTTTGCTAACTAATTTTCAAAACAATAAAGATATAGATCAAAAAAATAAAGTAATTTAGACTAGGTAAAATACTGTTAAAACATGTATTCTTTTGAACAACCGTATTTGAGGACTGAAAACTGAAACTGACATTAAAACGTACCACTGCTAAATTTGACCGTAAAATTTCTGGGACCGTAGTTCTACACAGAGAATTAAAATGCTCTTCTGAATATAACCGATAACATTTCCCAGGTGCTTCGCGACCCGCACGACCAGCTCGTTGAGTAGCTGAAGACTGCGAGATATTTTCTACACGAAGAATATCAATACGACGATCTGATACAAAGGTTCTGAAAAAACACTGAAATTGCGAAATCTTCTTCAAATAATTAAATGTTAAACGAAAAAAACAAGATCATATTGAGAACATAGAAAAAGGAAAACCATGACTCCCAATTTTTAGTAATATTGAATGTGGAGATACTTAATAACATGTTCCTTTACAGAAGAAAAATATATCAAATTGCAGAAAATGCCACAACAAATAAAAAACAATACTGTGCTTAGAATGATTATATAAAAAGTACCGAAGTGATATAAAGGCTTACTTTACTTTAATCTTTCCACTGTCAATAATTATTCGTATACCAGGGATAGTGATGGATGTTTCCGCAATATTAGTAGCAAAAATTATCTTGCGAGTATTCTGAAAACTTTAGTGGTCGTTTTGCCTGCGTTTCCTTGAAATATTAGAGAGTGATCATAATTCAAAAAGATTACAAAAGTTCAGTATGGAGCAGTTGACATTACTGCGTGAAAATTTTACAATTTTTCGAAGGGAGAATAAATATAGTCAAACGAATTAATATCCGCAATTTTCAACTACATAAAAATATTACCACTGATTCTGTTGGTTCGAAAACTCTCATTTGTAAAGATGGCGGAAGACCTGCATAGAGTGGAAGAGCTACAATACCACCACTTAGAAGCCTTGAAGCTTCCAGGACTTTTTTGCATGCAGTTTCTATTTCTTCTTGTCCAGTCAGAAAAACCAATATATCAGAGCTGCAAAAAACTCGTTAAATTAGAGTCAGACTTCACGTGAACCACAGTTTCTAAACAGTGACAAGGAGATCACAGAAATAGAACATTATTCTGATAAATTCGTTCATTTCCGAAAAGTCAATGCAAAAAACAAAATGTCACAAATCAAGCAAAAATATTGTTCAAACCTCAACGGTTCAGAACGATGGATTTGTAAAACCGTTGTCAGCACATTAAAAACATAATCGTCATCGTTTTTGTCCAACAAATTAGCATAAAAAATCTGCAAAAGCGACTCATTTCAAATGCAGCACATTTTACAGAGAACAGTGTGTGCGCACACCATAAAATTTGAATTTTGACTCTCAGAGTTCTGTATGACCACAAACTATCCTTTAAAGAGAAAGAATCTTGTGATTCTGCATAAAAAACGAGACGATGCTTCTTTACAGAAAAATTGAATGGAAAATAATAAATTTTCACCTCTACAGGGTATGTCCTTCCTTTAACGCTAAAAACAGGGGCATTATCAAAATATTCCGAAAATACATTTGTTTCCAAAGTGGCCGACATAATCACTATCTGAAATCTGAAGTTAATACTTGAAAAATTCTCAAGAAATTGCTAGAAGTCAAATTTCTTAACGTAACAAAACTAATTTCAATTGCACATGAAAAAAAACGAAAAACTAACAATTAAAAGTGAATTCTAACATACCTTCAACGGATTAGATGTATTTAGCCGTTGCTTGTAACAAAGTTTCAATATATATAATAAAATATCAGTATGAATGGAACGTTCGTGAGCCTCATCAACGATGAAAATTGAATAACGAGAAAACAGTGAATCATAAAATGCTTCACGTAAAAAAATACCATCAGTGCCATAAATAATTTTAGTTTCTTCACTAGCTGTATTTTCAAACCTTACTTTATAAGCAACCTGAAATTCGTCCACCATTCTTCACTAGCTACAGAAATTAACTTACCAGCAGTACATAAATTTTATATGACAACTTCCAAAGCTGCCTTAAGTAAAAACTTTAATATAACTTTAGGTCACTAATACAATTTTTAAAATTGAATAATAATGAAAAACTTCTAAAGAATGAAAATTTTTACCACTTCACCAAGATTCGAATTCATTTCTACAGCCACCCGTCTAGCAAGTGCAATGGCTGCGACACGCCTTGGCTGAGTTACAGCCAGAATACTATGATCAGTTAAACCTTCATAACAAATCTAAAATGTTTTAGTTTGCAAAACAGAATAAATTGTGATCATGCTGTACACTTGACTGAAATACAAAACGTTTATTGCTTTACATTCTATTCAAAAATAAGTGAAATATGGTGATTTTACAATCTATAGAAAAAAAAATTATAAACTGATTTCATATTTTCTATCACAAAATACAAACAAATTCAGTTTTACAATGTATATATATTCTTATTTAATTCATATCAATGCAGGATTCAGAAAAAATCTGCATGAAAGCAGTAACTGAATATCTGTTAAAACCGGATCTAGAAAGAAATACCAAAAGCAGATTCCATATATTTTGTTTTACCTGAGGTATTTGAGTACTTTTACCACTTCCAGTTTCACCAACAATTATTGTTATGCCATTCTCACTTATTACTTTAGCCAGCTGTGAACGAACTCTATCCACTGGAAGTTCTTCACGACGAAATTTTTTCTGAGAAGAATAAAAAATTTGTTACTCACAGAGCAAGTCATTATTGTGGTATAGTCAGCTACATTTTTATTCTTGCATATTATACAGCAATCATGAAGCAGCATTTGAGCTATACATTAAGCAATGTTTGAAAACGTGGCCAATACAATCGTAATTTGAAATATTATTTATTAATAGCTATTAAATTCAGAACTGCTTGAAAGTAAAAAGAACACGCATTATTTCTGTCAAATAATTTTGTATAAACATTCAATCAACAGTTTTCAATTAAGTGACCAAAAAGTACTTGAACAGTTAGTTATTAAAAGTTGTTACTTTTCTATTGTACAAATATTGACAATAAAGTTGTACAGTTTTAGTTTAAAAAACAAAGTTGCATACCTCGGCCGTAGGAAAATACCTCTTATTGTATTTCGTGTACCGCTTCCTATCCATTTTAGTCAAAAATTATTCGTATTCATTGAAATACTACAACAGATAACTACTTCCGCAAATGCCACAAAAATTAAATTTAGTTTATATTCATTTCCAAGTTGCATACGCGTTGCATGCCATGAACGAAGAGAAAACAATATATTCTATGAGTTTAAAGCTCATTATTGATCACAAAACTAGATATGACCAATTAGAAAAGTTTCTAAAAAAAACAAGAAGACTGTGATTCATGCAAACCATGTAAATAAATAAAAAACCTTTAATTTTCAATCGAATTAACTTCAAGTTCGAATACGGAGATTTCCCGCTAAAACTGTACAAATTGCCTTGAATTCTGTGTAATCATGCAATCAATCGTTGTATGACTTATTTTTTAGACTAAAGCTATATATCTCACAGGTCTTAAAACGACTTGATTATAAAACGTGACTCATGCACAAGCTACGAGAGTCTTTTACTGTCTGGGTAAGGAAGTGGTAATAGTGCATACTTGGGCAGTTTGGTCAAGGGTTGTCATTAGCGCATTCTGGTGGGGTTGGTTAGGTCAAGCTGAGGTCATTATCTATCATTTCTTAGGTCATGTAAGATCGCGATTATCAAGTGGCAGGTCACGTGAGGATGATGATCAATCAGGTGGTGACTAGGTTATTATTAATTATTTAATAATCACATGGAGCCGATGGTGGGCTATAGTGAGATGATGTGACAAATGATTTAATAGGTCAGATGAAAGCTAAAGATGACTTATATGATTGCGGTCCACGACTTATTTTCTCGTTTGCTGAAATGATTTTAGGCCTAATTATGTGATTGATATTTTTTTTTTGTTTCAGTTGGAAAGGACACGACATGCGAATATGTGGCAGTTTATTGACAATGGAAGAGAAACATCGAGATTGCCTAGAAGTAATGAAGGCATAGAAAGTCTATTCAATGCTAATATCTTAGCATTAGAAGGCAGAAATTGCTTGAAAAGTTTCATTGACGGGGTCACACAGCCACTTTTTGATCGACAGGTTAGCTTGCTATTCATAATTTTTTTGTTCAAATTTCATTAATTATACAATTTGTTCTTTTCTGTATTGTAGGATTCATTATTGCTTTGCCAACAACTCCAAGAACAAGATGGCTTTGATTTTATGGATCAGAGCATAGATCTGACTCCATACTTGAAAGATCTTCGTGGTGTCTATGATATCGACGATAAAATTGAAATCGTTACTGATAAAGATAATACGTTTGAATGCATTGAGTGCGACAGTCAGTTCCGAGGATCTGCTCATACATCACCTATAAACTACACGAATTTGACATCAATTGGTTAGTTTTTGATTTATTTTAGAGCATTCAAGAATACTAGTACGTTGGCACCATGTGTTTCTGCAGCAATGAAAAAAAAATAAGTTAATCAGATATTTCTTAGATATAGACATGTCAAATTTTGGAGCTATTTGAAATTAAAGAGTGATATGTCTGCAAAGTCTTATTTTTTAGGCAGTATATCCTAAATTTGAAACTCTTATTTTAAATTCATGCTTTCCAACCTATACAGTATAGATCCCCTAGGTACCTCACGTATACCAGTTGAAAACATGAAAGTTGAAATTAACGATGACGATAGATTCGGTCAAGTACCTGAAATATCCAGTTTTAAAGCAAAATTGGAGCCACCGAAAACAAAAGTATGTCTCAAAGAAGAAACAGTTGAATTTTTACCAAAATCACTGAAGAATCCATCAGAACCTGCTGAATTGACTTTCATACCGACTATCAAGCCAAGAAAATATTCATGGAAGCCCGAAGTATACATTTATATTCTTACTGTGCGTAAAATGAAGCAGCTCACAGTTTTTGTGAATAGTAGTTAATTTTATAGCCAATAGAACAACAATCTTTTTATCACAATTTCCATATTTGCTGCTGATTCTTTTTCATTGCTAAATCTTCAGTTGTTCTTCATTTCGGTTGTCGAACGCATTGTGCATTTAGGCTGAAAAGAAAAATCCTTTGTATCGAATTAAACGTGAAAAGAATAATGATGCTGTTAGGCGATCACGTACAAAAGCGAAGGAACAACAAAAAATGAAAGACCAGCAAATCATACAGCTTCAAGATCAGATTGCAGCATTCGGTAAGGTAATAAGTGCGAAGGATGAAGAAATCGTTAAGCTTGAAGGTACTGTTCGTGGTTTACAAACAGAAAATCTGAAACTACGTGCCGAAAATATTCGTTTAAATAACAAACTGAACCAAGCCAAAAAATAATATATCATGAATTATAAGAAAAGCAATTCAGTGCTTTTTTTTCAGTTTTAAACATGTTTTCCAAATGTATTATGGACAGAAATTCCGTTGCTTGATCGGATTTCTAACAGGTATGACCATTATTTGCTTAATTTGCTCCTGTTTTGTTTTTGCCATCTTTTAGGCATTCGTTGGTTTTTATAATTTGGTCTTAAGAGCAATGTTCTGTTGATTTTATTGACGTGTTATTTCGCCTGTTATTAAGAAGCTATGAGTATTTTATTCTTCATTTGTAGTGGTCCTGAACCAGATGATTAGTGTATATTTGAGAATTGTATTAAAGCATGGTTTAATAACTCTAAATTAACTTTAAACCTCGATCATGTAGTTTGTAAAATAGTGAGAACGTTGTCCCGTCTTCCTGTATTTAGGTTCATTTTCGTTATGGAATCAAGTGTTATCCCGCATTTAATCATAATTGTTTTAATTTTTTATGTCGCACTGCATTTTCCGGTTGTCGCAAGCCCGGTTCGTCTAAACCGGAGTATTACTCTTTTTTTACTGAAAATTTGATGAGTCCGTAAAAGGTGTGTTGTATGTCACAAACAATGTTTTCACTGGCTGTGTCTTCACGTATGTAAAAAGCTTCTGAGATGGTCATTTGTTTCTGAATATGAATGCATTTGCGATGCCACCACATTTCTTTTCTCGTTTAGAGTTTTTTCTTTGGTATGATGTTTAATGATCTTCATGTCTTGTTAGAAGTACTTAACGAGCATAAAAATCTCTTTTGAATCGTTTCAATCACGATATAATGCAGTGTCACTTAAAAATCATTGCAGTTAAAAGAGCCACAATTCTAGGTATCCATACATTAAATTAGAATTACACTTGTAATTAGAGATGTAAATAACGTGTAATCAGCCCTACAAGACAATCTCACAGTTTTTCGAGATGGAAAAATCAACAAAATCCATATATTTATGTCATACATTCCTATTCAAAAAATTTGTTGTAGGTATCTATACTTTTCCTATAAATGCATGTAAGAAGTCTTTAGAATTCACTACTGACATTTAGTGATTTAAAAAGAAAGATGCAGGGTCAGAACTGAGTTCACAAAATTAATCTGCACATTAATTCAAAGAGGCTGCTGTATGCATATGTGATTGGTCAATTACAAAAAGAATGCTTACGACTGTAACTGGGATGTATAGGTTCCAAAAGATTCTTGGACAAGTGATTTTGAAGTTAAGAAAGCTCTTATGTGAGAAAGGCAGTTCCTTGATCTGATATAAGTGATTTTGAAATTAAAGAAGCCCCTTATTCAGAAATTTATGGGGAAGATTGTTTGGCGAGCAGATTAGCAGCAGCCATTTCAACATCATTTGCACATTCTAAAAGCATCGCACGAGCTGCTGCTTCCTCAAAACCAAGTGCCATTAGAGAAGCCAAATTCGCACTGTCAACTTCAGCTGCAATAGAAATTTTTTTTTCTATTTGATGAACGAACACGATTAGTGGCACACGATTCTAAAACATTTCTAAAAACGAAATTTTAGTGTGTCAGCATCATATTCGAAAAGTTTCAATGAAACTAACGCTGCAAACCAGAGGGATTGGTTAGCAGTGATGGAGTAACAGTACGTGTAATCTCCGACTCCGGTAAAAAACATGTTGTTGCCAGTGTACCAAATCTATAAAATTCTCATTTCGTACATAATGTTCAACATGATACTTTCGGACATTTTGCTGAATTCGGAAGCGTAATATGCTTAAATAAACTCGTGATTATCTAATTGACTTTTGCATACCTCAAGCAGTTTTTCTCCAAATCTATACTACATTTGTGGCGTTTCAGGATATCAAGGCCTAACAAAACTTCTACGTGGTGGTTCACTAAAACATTAAAAGAACACGGGAAAAATTGTTGTTCAATTTGCACTTGACCTGAAATTTTGCAGAGATATGTGCATATTTTTGTGCCAAATTATGAAGATATAATAAAATAAAAATTGGTAATTACATGCATGTATTTTCCCCAAAATTTCTCGTAAACCACCAACGCCAGACAGTGTTCCTTTGAATCTTTCATCTACTAGACGCATCAAATTACAACGTTGTGCAACATTATCAGATAATATAGACACCTGCGCACCTAATAATATAACTCGTCAATAAATTCAAAAATCTCAACTTCGTAAAACTGCAATTTTGAGAGAAAATTTTTAAGATAAAAACAATAACCACCACCCAAGCTACAAAAAAAACTTTGCTTGATTAAATGAACTCGTCGATGAGTCGAAACCTTCCGGTTTCAGTTTATTACACAAAAAACTTTCATCCTATTCTTTGACAGCAAACCTGAATCGACAAGTGCTTGCACTTCAACTCCATTTATTTTCATATTGATGTACAGCATTGTTACAGGAATATAGACTTCTGGCATATGTTCCATAGCAAATCTATGAGAAAAATCAATATTGTCACGCTGAATTTGTTCAGCAATCATTCGCTGCCCTTCCACATTCGTTGGATCAAACACCATATTAGCCTTAGACAGAGACTCTTCTCGATCAACAAGATACTGCTTCGTGAAAGCATCTATAGAAATGAGATAATGTCCAGTTTTGGAAAAAACATTATACAAATTAACTTAAATTACAAGAATGTCCAAACGCTCTAATGCTCCTAACATTCAAAACTCTCACATACAACATAAAACGAAGCATCATTCTATTTGAAATGCAAACCCAGCATCTTTAATGGAAAAATAATAAAAAGCATGCCTATTCCGAAAAAAGAAATTTTTTTCTCTGTCCGTCTTGTGCAGTAATGTTTTCGGATTACAACTACAGCATTAAATAAAATAGGCATGATTTTGCACTTCTTATTTTACATTTTTTGCACTGTCTTCAGCCACAGATCTCATATGCGCATAAAGAAATACTAGAAAAAGAACAACTAAACTCTCGACAAGCATAAGTAATAACACTGTAAATACCGATTACCAAAATTATTCTGCTCAGCTGCAGCAACCAAATCCGGCATGATTACGCGATAGCGATCACGAGCTTGATCATTGGCTCTTAGCGAATCAAACAAAAAACGAAGCTGCAAAATAAAGTTGTGCATAAGAAAGCAGAAACAAATAATATAATATCCTTAACATCTACAAGTTCAATAACACTATTACTACTCTATCGTCTCAAATCTCAAATCCAATAAATGATATGCACAATTTCATTAAGAAAACATCTATTAAAAAGGACCATATCGTGGTTTCTTGATATTTCTAATAAGCAAGAGTTCATTTAAAAAATTGGTTTATAACAAAGTAGAACGAAAAATTTCTGAAAGTTTTAAATCTTTAGTAAGATTATGCGAAATTATAACTTTCAGAAGCAAAGCTATAGAATTAAAGATGAAAAATAACCATTCTGATATCTGAAGGACGCAATACCATGTCTCTCAACGGTTTTTTGTCTCCTGGTACTTTGATTGATCTAACTAAATCGGCGATTAAATTACTTGAACTTTCTGCTTCACTAGAAGATGCTACTGGTTTGGTAGCCGAAACCATAACTATATCATTGTCAAATATATGCATATCCTGTATCAAATAAAAAAGTTAAGTGAAGGTGCGATATGAATTTACAAGATAAACTAATCGAAAATCGAAATACTTAGTTATGCACTAAATAATTATGTTTGATGAGAAAATTGGTTCCAGTTCGGAAATATTTTTACAATTATTTTCAGTAACTGATTTTGGAACATATGAAACTTCAAATAATTCAGGCAATTCACAGTAATGAAGCATCCATTTACAGAACATAAATTTGATGAAAACATTTACACGAATAGTTTTCTTCAAATTTTCTCCATCCATAATAGTTGTATATCCATTATGAAGTATGCTCATTTGCCATACTGGTATGTTTTGTAATGAAGGAATTTCTGATCGGCAAACCAATAAGAAATTTTCTATCAGCATATCAGCAGTTATTTCTATTAAAAACGCATCATCTCCAGTTAAATTGCATGTTACAGTTATTTTCATCGTGAAATTAATGAACAAGTGAAAGACCAGTTTCCTACCAGATTCTTCCGGATTCTGAAAATAACATTTTTTATTCCTAAGAAAAAAAAAAGCTACAATAAAAAATATTATCACTAAAAGCATGTTTATCAAATTAGCAATTAGATTTGTAAAAATATACAGCAAATCCTCATTTTTTTTAAAAGATTAAGTTTCACTAAATATAGTTTTAAAAAATTAAGTTTAAATAAAAAATAACGAACTCATAATTATTAGAAAAAGCAAATATGACTGAAAAGCAGCAGTCTCTTATAGCGATTGTGCTAAATGCATAAATAAAAAGTAAAAAGTCGACGAAAAGTAAATATATAATTTGGATCATACTTCAGCTCAATACTTTAACTTAAATTAACTCGGTTATTTGAGATAAAACTGGAACTGATTCACCCGTTAACTTCAAGAAAGTAAACTTACCTAGGTAATCCGTTTACTAGTACCACAATACATAAATTCGACCAATCACCCACTTTATGTAAATTTATTTAATCAATCGATTGATACATCTAATTTGGGATAATTTTTTTCAATTGGTTCCTGATCATCGTACAATACTGCATTTGTGCAACTTATCCAAATTCTTTTATAAATTAAATGAATTAAAAATATTATTGTCTGTGTTGGTATATTTTTCACATAGTTCTGATAATTTATATCCATGGTAGAAATTTCAGTACGTTTATATTAGGAACTTTGTGTACTTGTAATTAGGAATTCAGTGCTTAAATATGTAGTTACCAGATTCTGCGATTATTATTGTTGTTTGATTGTGCACTATTTTGATCATTTGTGTGTGTATTTTTTTCCAAAAATTCATTTATCACTGTTAATGCAGTGATATTGTATAAACAAACTGTTTTTCTACACTTGTGACATTTGATTTGCATTGTATTTTCCAAACAATTTTAGGTGCACATCTTGATTTGATTATGTATCAACCTACACTTTTTTCACAGTAAACCATTTTATTGCTTGTCTAAATAATTTTATCTATGCAGTTTGGTGATGATGAAGCATAACAGTGTTTAACCATCGAATTGCGTATCGATAAAGTTAGTTTCTGTGGATCTGTTAATCCTCATCGTTTTACAGAATTACACTGCGCATTGATTCGACTCATGGTATGGAAAGTTTGTATCAAGAGACAAACTTATTGGTACAGCGAGTGCAACTTGATCTCGGAATTTTAGAAGGCGCGAAAAATGAAAATGACGCACAGAAAATAATTCCCAGCATTTATCAACGGTTAAAGTAAGTCAATGTTTTTGTTGTTCATCTAGTTGTTTCGCTGTCTTTCTTTTCACCAAACTGTGGCACATTTCAGCTGGTATGTATTGTAATGATTGGAAATAACGAACTAATGAGGTCATCGCAAAATAATGCTTGGACAGCTGAGTTCAATCGATTTGTTGGAGGTTGGGGACTAAAGTGATAGTAAATCATAGCCAGTAACAAACTTGTACTTAGTGTACATTGAAATGTGAAGGGTCCAGATTTATATGCTTTTTAAGATTGATTTTTGTTTGCTTTTTGTTATATTTTTGTCTTTGTTTGTTTTTATAAGTGGTCAATTGTGTCAAATTGTGTTTGTCCAAATGTGGAGGAGAAATGTTTAGGTAAGTAAAAAAATTAAAATTCAGGCAAATCGATGAAAATTGTCAGCGTTTGGATGTACTTACTAGAAAAGAACCGCCACATCGTCGACGTACTGTAAAATACAAAGTAGATCAGTTAAGATTTGATTATGAATCGCTACAAATGGCGGTTAATAGTATGCATATGCGATTGACTAATCATTGGAGGGCTATTGCAGAACGGGAAGAACTTCTTACTCAAAGGTGTGTTACATAATTGTAATAATTTTCAAAAAATTGAACCTCTCATTGTTTTTAACAAATTTTTATTTGCTGTCAACTTTCTTGAATTATTTTTCTTTCTTGGTACAATAAAGTATAAAAAATTCAGTACAAATTGAAATTACTAAGAAGTCACTCGCTTCATTTGTTCATTTTTTTTCAATTTTGTAAATTCTTGCTTTATTTGATTTTCGGGCAGTTTTATGAAATACTTGACATGGTTTATAGCAGGCATGTAATCAGTCCTCTGCTATAGATTTCGTCCGAATGAAACCACGCTTGTTCAAATTGAAGATAATGAGTTAGTGCTGCATGATCGTTTGAAATCCTCGCATAGTGCAATGGATGAACTTATCGGCCATAGTAGCGCGATCTTGGAACAAATCCGTTTGCAAGGAATGGGTCTAAGAGGAATCAAGCGTAAAATTTTGGATGTAGGAGTCACGGTAATTTTTATTGCAAACAGTGTACATTGTTCGCATTTTTTTAATATAAACAACAGTTCAAATTTTTTTCTTTGTTGATGAAAGTTGACCTTCGCTCTTGTAGTAGATCGTCGTTTATGTGAAAAACAAATATTAGAGATTTGAAGAGTTATTTTTTTCCTGTGTCTTGCTCACTATTTATTAGCTTTTTTTTCAGCTTGGTTTATCATCTACAACATTACGGATAATTGAAAAAAGACTCAGTGAAGATTCAATAATATTTTGTGTAGGTTGTATATTTGTTCTTTTATTCATGTATGTCTTTTATCAATTTTGGAAAAGTTGATAGATAAATTTACTTATCTATCAACTTTTCCAAAATTTTATATTTCGAAAACATTTCGAAGATTTGTAACATAAATTTGTGTAGAATGTGGTTAGACAAAGGAATTCTGATAAAGTTTCTCTATCATGATGTCATCTAGTTTTGTAAAAACTTAACTGCACTTAGAGAGGATGAATTTCCATAGCTAAAAAGAGTGTTCGCTTTAAAAACTTGGGAAAAACAAGGTCACACCAGAATTTTTAAAAGGATGTATCTTACTTGTGCACCCATAATTCGTATCATGTTAAGAAATTATATTTAGTTTGATGAGGATTGGCTTCTTATTCACTAGTTTGATTTTTAGTTGTAGTTAATAGTTATTTAGATAAAAATATGTTTCGAAAATCGTAAATTTTCTGCTCATATCTTTTTTATTGCTTATAAAGTTAACTAGAGACAAGTTTATAATAAATTTTTTAGTAACAGTTTGATGATAACTTGAAAATAAGAAATGTACGTAAGTATTATAGAAGCGATTATCTGCGAGTTTTAAATAAGTTTCAGTTATGTTTAGGGTAGGTAATATGTGGTTTCTGTGAGATTTGCTCATTGTTAATGATGCGTTTTCAAATTATTGAATATTCTTTTTCAAAAATAGTTTATAGAGTGAAAACTTGTGAATTGAGTGATAAATATTTTGAAATAATTTGAAGGTTTTTTTGTCGTGAGCAATAAATTTTTTTCATTTAATAACTTTTTTCTGTAGATAGATTTATTGAATTGCACGGTTTTTGACATTTCAGTTTTCTTTATCTTGACTCTTCAAATCTTTACAGACAGTATTGGGTAATTGCAAAGCTTTGTTCCTTTGTCGTGTTAGTTAAGATGTGGATGGTTTCCTTATTGTTTAAGACGTTTGGAATGTGTAGCGAGAGAAGGAATCTTCAAATAGTCAGAAATAAATGATTACTTTTTATTAGTACAGATTATTCAAATATTTTGAATTCTTTAATTTTAATTTTTTCTCTGTTTTCTAGCCGATTTCAGATGCAACGTTGTAGTACGTATACAACTTTTCATTCTTTGTTTCTGTACTTTTCTGATTGCTGGCGAATTTTTATCATTAAATTGTATCATCTCGGTTTATGTAAAAAGCTTCGCAGCTGCTGTTTGCTTTTTGTTACATTGTCGTGTGTGTTGTTATCATTTTGTTAATTTGGGACATGGTTATTTGGTTTTAAAATATAGTGATGAATAAAATTTTTCTTGTCTTATAGACTTCGTGTGAGGTGAGAATGACTTTCAGTAAAACAATGCTAATAAACAATTTTAGACATAAAGCTGAAAATATCAGGTAGTACAGAAGTATTGCTTCTCCCAAGTAGTGCAGGATTAGTTGTTGTTTTCAGCAAGAAGAACATGTTTATTAGGTTGAGAATATTTAGGATAATTTTTCATTCTCAATCATCGGGCAATAGCTCATCGAAGGTGGAGCATGCAAGCTATTAATTATCTATGGGAAATCGACCGATTATCATTTGCTTATGGTTCAAACTTGACAAGATATATTTAGTGGTACATTATTATCAACTCTGTTCATACTAAACTAATCCTAAGGAACCGTAAAAGTATTAGTTGTTTGATTTTTTTCCTTCTCTAAAAGGATCATATGCTTTTTTCTTGCTTTTTCACTCATAAACAATAGTTCCATATCCTCAATACGTGTTCCACGTGTTTCTGGCATGAAGAAGTAAAACATAATAAGACCGGTAAATGAGATACCAGCATATAAAAAGAAAGCTCCTGAAATGGTATTGCAAGAAGAAATTGAAACTTTGTTTTTATCACAAAGATTTATTGTAAATAATTTAGTTTAATTAGTGAATTTCCAAAATTTAGAAAAAAAAAATCTGCAAATGAGAGAACAGTAAGGTTAATGAGATGTTACTGTTAAGATAACTGCAAAACTATCTTGACCAACCGTATTTTGTGATTGCTTGACTTAAAGTGAGATATGTTAATGACATGACAAGATTGAAAGTCCAGTTGGTAAAAGTGGACATTGCAACGCATGTACTCCTTGCCCAAATCGGATATACTTCAGCATTGAAAACCCATGGAATCGGACCCATACCTGGAATAGATTAGCTTTATTCTCCTTTGAGCTAATCATTGCCATAGCTCAGGTAAGTCAATGGAAATTACTGACCAAAAGAGTATACTAATATGTAAAGCACCATAATCACAATTGGTAATGCAGTAAATTGCGTTTTGCAAAAATTATCTGCATATGCGTAATCTGTAGCATTTATTGCACCATCCTTAAAAAATTTCATAAAAATAGTGATTTACATATATGAATTCAAAAATGTCCAATTCATCTAAAGTAACAGTGTTGTAAGGCTTATAAGTTACTGTATGGGAAATAAATATTTTAAATTTCATACCCATTGGTGCAGATAAATTTATTATCATAAAACAATAATTCATGAAGGTATAAATTTTCATAAACCTTGCAATATCCATAAAGTGAGTGTAAGACATTTTCAGAATCCACAGGTAAGCATTGTCCAAAACTGTATAATGAAGAAGAACAAAATCCACAATGTTCCGAAGTCACACAATCATCACAATTTCTAAAATCTTCAATATATTCTATTGCTTTCTGTATATGCATTATTGCTAAAAAATTATACATACATTGAAGCATAGACTTAAATTAGCTAAGTTTTATTAGTAAATTTTGGCAAAAAAATATCTACTTTTACTGGCAATATTTTTTTTATATTAGTCGATATTTTGTAACTAAATTTTGGTAACTTTAATTAATCATTTTCTAGTTTTTTAATTTTATTTCACTATTTTAATTTATATATTATATTATAAGTTTAAGGTTTACCTGTATTCAGCACATGTATCAAGCAAAGTTCTATCAATAGCTGTGGAATTCATGTCAATACCTTGATACACTTGCTCTAAAAAGCATCAAATAATTATAATCAACTTCAGAATCCTTCAAAAAATTATGAATAAAATTTTAATTTTCCAGTATTTTTATGATATTTTACGTAATTACAATAATATTTAAGTGATCAATAGAAATTTATGTCAGCGGCATAAATTTATTCATTAAAAATATTTTGCTCAAGTGTTTTTTATTTCTTAATTAACTGTTTATAAATATTTTACTTGTATCAATCAGTGCAGAATCACGATTGATAAGAATGAATGCACTACCCATCATGCATAATGTGATAACAACGCCAATTAGAGATCCCAGTAAAAGTACACGTCTTCCAAGTCTTTCAATCAAATGTAACGGAAATATTGTTCCTACAGCTTGTACAGCTAAAATACAAAAATTTTTAAATATAATATTTAATAAAATTTTAAAAATCCTGTTCAAAATAATGAAAAAGTACTCAATTGTAAATGATTTTTTATTATTTAAAATTACAACTTTTTTGATTTACTTGAAACACCGCAAGAGATCCAAATTGTCGTAATCTTATCACGTACGCCAGCAGATCGAATAATAGTGCTTGTGTAATATTTAAAAAAAAAAATTTCCTTTAACATAATTTATTGAATAAATCAAAATTTGCTAATATTTCTGTAATTATTTTCTAACTTTTAAGTATATTTTTATAAATTTTGAAACTAAAACAAAAATAAATTTCATTAATTACGATTTTTTTAATTTATCAAAAAAAATTATCAAAATTTTCAGATTATTTTTGTAATATTCTAGAGTGTTAAGTGATAACATTATAAACTGATAACCAATAATTTTGTATTTTTAACTTTAGCTAAAATATAATTACAAAATAGTATTAATGCCGGCAAGCTGTTGAAACATTTGCAAAGCACAACCAAGCATCAGTGCTTTCCGTACATGAGCTGTTGTAAGTACTCTTTGAAGGATAAATTGGTTTCCTGCAAAAGTTAGAAGTTGTAATTAAGCTATGCAAATTTTATCATGAATCTTGCTCATTAGAATAATTTTTGTTTTTTAAATTTTAAATAACTATAATAATTTGTGAAAGTAGCTTTAATACAATGTTTAAATGATTTGAAATAATTAGATTAATTAAGCTCATCAATGATTCTTTGTAAGTTATTAATTTTTGAGTTTAGAAAATTACTCTTATTAATTTATTTTTAATTGATTAAAATAATCCATATCTTTGAATTTACAAATTTTTCGAAAATGAATTTAATATAAACTTATCATTTTTTTGACGGAATTCTGCTTCGCGCTTCATTTCACGTGTTACTTCAGCCATTTCATAATCAATCCACTTCATGTCATTACCATATAATCGACGTAAAACTTTTTGAGCTTCATTTTCACGTCCATGATTGATTAAATAACGTGGTGTTTCAGGTAGATATAAAAAGCCAATAAACTTAAAGTAGCTATGATTTAATGATAGTATTAAAAAAGTTCATACAAATTTTTTTTGAAGTTTTTTGATTAGATTAAACAAATGAAAAAATATCATTTGCACTAAAGAGTGTTTTAATATTCAAAAATAAATTATGGATAATATTACTTGTGCCAAAGCAGGTATTGCAGCAAAGGCAAGCATTAATCGCCAACCAATATTCTCGGGATCGTAATGCGCAAGCATTGCAGCTACAGCATTAGCAACTGTAAATCCAAATGCTACCATAAACTGATATACTGTAACTAGTTTGCCCCTTACCTTTGCAGGTGCTCCCTCACTAATATATACTGGAATGACCATGGAAGCAAATCCTGTAATAATCAAAACTTGCTTTTAATTGTGTTGATTAACTTTTGATAAATATTTATTGCTCATTAGCATTCAGACAAAAAATTTGCATTGTTATTTCCGACTTACTTTGAAATTAATTAATTGTGCAAAAATTGATAAAAAATTAATTATGCGTGTATTGAATTAAATACAGATTGATGCTTGACCTCCAACACATTTATAATAAATATTCAAAACTTTTTAATACATAGTTTTTAATTAAAAAGTAAATTTCATTTCAAAAAGTATTTAGGCAATTTGAATTTGCAATTTTTAATAGCTTTTATTTTAATATAAACAATATTTGAACTGTTATGTTTTAATAATTTTGTATTATTAAAAAACCCAAGCTTATACCAATAGCAATTCCGAGTAAAATACGTCCAAGCAGTAATGTCCATCGACCAAAAGCAGCCCCACAAATGATAGCACCAGTGATAAAAACTGCACTAGCTGCTAGAATAACTTTACGACGACCAAAGTAATCACTACTTTTACCTGACAAAAAACTAACTTTTGACCGATAAAAGTGAAAAAAATAAAAAATAGTATAAAAAATCAATCACGTAAAAGCAATAGAATTTACTTTTTTGTTAATTTTTATCGTTTTTAAAAAAGAATGAATTTGTTAAAATAAAATTTTATTTTTTAAAACAAAACAAAAATAAGTGCTCGATAAATAAAATTTATTTTATTAATTAATCTAAAATAAAAAGCAAAAAAATGTTGAAATATTAATTAATTTCTCAAACAAATAGTAAAAGCTCTGTTCAAAATAACTCTAATTAAATTACTTACATTAAAAAATATTAAAATAATTACTTAAACTTCTAACTATATTATCTTAATTAAATAAAAGTAATAATAATGAAAATAAAATATAGTAATGACCTGCAGTTAAAGCAGCAATACCCGCCATTCCGGATGTTATGCTAATAATAACTTCTTGCCAAATGGTAGATAAACCATTTATTTGTTTGCTATGTGGTAAATATAACATAACTCTAAAATAAAAAATAAATAATTAATTTTATTTAATTAATAACAGGGAAATAACATTTAAAAAACTTGCCCTGATACAATGCCAGTATCATATCCAAACAATAATCCACCCATAGCTGCCATTAAAGTTAACAAATATACGTAAATATTAGCACCCGATTGCGATTTCGCATTTTGTTGACTGTGCGATCCGTCACTAGCCTCAAATACTTATTATTAATATTTCATATTTATTATCGCTTTAATTTTTTGCAAATAATTATTAATAATTGAGTTATAACTCAAACTTGGATGAGTATTATTTTGTTGTATTTTTCAGCTATTTTGAGGACTCAAAAATTTATTTTTAATATTTTTAAAACTTACTTTTCAAGCGAAATTACAAATATTTGATAGCAATAAATAATAAAACAAATAGATTAAATCATAACATAAGCAGTAAGCATTGAATTCATTAAGCTTTTGTAAAGGATATTACTTAAATAACTTGTTTCCTTACAGTTATTACTTTTATATATATACTGAATACAGTTGCTATTGGCTGTCATATTTGAGGCAAAAAATGAAACAGAAAAGTGCTAAACAAGTATATATAAAATAAAATTGTTTTACTATAAACCAATGTGAACTTAAATTAAATTAAATTAAATTTTATTTATTTCATAAATAAATTTGAAATTAAAACCAAAAAAAAAGAAAATTGGTAATAAAATAGCATTTGTGTAAAAAAACAAAAATAACTCACGCATTATAATAAGTAATAAAAGCATAGAATTACTTTTCTTCCTAAAAAGTCGAAAATTTCTATAAGTATTTGTGTATAAAGTATGCAAAATTTTACACTAAAAACTCAGAGATATAAAGTTTTTGATTAGAATTAATAATTAATACTTCATTTTTTTTATTTAAAATTTATGCATAACTTTTTCCAGTAAGTTATTGATTTTTTTACTTAAATTAAAAGAAATGAATAAAAACTTGCAATTCCAATATAGACCATGACGAAGATGCTTTCCGAGGAATTTCTGGAAAAAAAACTAATTGAATAAGTTTACTTTGAAAGCAAATAAGTTTTTATATGAACATAATGCCTCAAGCATCGTTTATAGCCAAAAATGAGTAGAAAAAATGATAGAAAGTTTTTCTTTTACAAATCAAAGTTAAAACTGATAAGAATTTTTTATGATTATATTAATTTTTTTTATTTTTTTCACTTACATTTCCTATTTTAAAAATTAAATAAACATTTTTTTCTGCTTGAATAATCTGAAAACTTAAATACAAATTCTTAAAACTTCAATTAATTGCTATTTTTGCAGAAATATGTTAATTGTTAAAGTATTACAATGAAATCTTGACACTTGTTGTTTAATTTTTAAATTTTTAAGATTTAAGTATTAGATTCAAAATTTATTTAATAAAGCTTGTGACATTGTTGATAAAGTGAAACTTCTTTAATCAACTGTATGCATTTTCAAAAATATAAAAATCACACTTTAAATTTTAAAAATTTAAATATCAGATTCAAAATTTATCTGATTAAGCTTGTGATATTATCAATAAAATGAAACTTCTTTGATTAACTGTATAAATTTTCAAAAATAATTAAAAAAAACACATTTTAAAATAAAATGATCAATTGTTTTTGATATTTCTTCTTCTGCAAAAATTTTGTTCAATGACATTTTTGTCAAAAAAAAAAGAAAACCTGCATAAAGGTCAACCAACGATTATAATAAACTGCTAAAGGGGTTTTTGAGTAAATTACTCAGCACAAAACTTGATAATTTGCTCTAAATGTAAGTAATCTTTAATTAATTGAAGATAATTTCTTACTGAAAACATGAATATCCGTCAGAAATTTTAACTGAAGCAATTCCAAATAAGCTTGTGATTCTGTTGATTTCTAATTTTATTTATTTATTTGCTTACATTTATTTATAACAAATTTCGTAGAACAAATATAAAAACTTAAATAAATAAAACTTAAAAATCGAAAATGCAAACTGAATGGAATGACTTACATATTTTAATTAAAACTTAAAAATACAATAAGTAATAAGTACTTATTGATTGATACTTTAAAAATTTTACAAAATTTGAGATATTTATGAAATCTTTTGAGCATTTTCTTAGTAGGAAACAAAATTAAAATGTATACGAGAGCGATCATTTGCAGTTCCAGCAAATTAATTTTTATCATTGTGAAAAAATATCAGTTTCTACTTTCAAAATGAGTTGTCTGCAATCAGTTATACTTAGTTTAGTCAACATTTACATTTGATTTTATTTGTGATTTTTAATATGTTTGTTTAAAAAATATTACAATCTTTCAAAGTAATTAAAATCAGACAAAAAATTTTAATTCCTTGAAATTATTAGTTATCTCTGCATGTATTTTCGCAAAAAAAAAAACGCAAGATAAGTCAATTGTGAGAGTTATTCTCATGCAAAGTAATGCAAATTGAAAGAATGTAAGACTTTTTAAAGACTAAAAGTATTCGATTAAAGTGTAAAGTATATAGTAAAAACGGAAGAATTGTACATGTCTTTTATTATAAAATCATGCAGTTTTACAGCAATAATACGAAATTAAAAAATAAAATAGTATGGATGGATAATTTTGTAAAGTAACAGTAGAAACTGTACAAAAATAACAAATTCAAACGATAAATTGGCTTGAGTGCTCTTTACACGTTACTTCTGCTTATTTTATATTTTAGCTTCGAAAATGTATACACAATCAACCTTTGATCATATTTATACATGCAATATATTAAGCAATAATCATAATTGATTATTTACAATCATTTTTTGATGAAAAACTCATTCCTCAGATATAAATATCATTGATGGCCAAGTATGCAACACATTCAATTAAAATTTATAACACTTTTCAAAGTTAGATAAGAAAAATTGATACATTTTGAGACCGATACTTTAATATTAAATATTTACACAATATTTTAATATGAAATATTTTTGCCAACAGTATTACTTCATCACTTTATTTCTAGATCATCAAGACTCAATTACTTGTCTTCGGTAATTATATATCATGTGAAATTACTACAACTCCATAACTTACTTGAATTATTATAACCCAATCATCTATTTAGGTCATTATGAATCCATCTAATCTAAACGACGCTTGTGAGTATTATTTGACTACTATTATTTAGATTAAGATTCATCTAACATGGACTTTATATCATCATAAACCCATTGTATTTATTACTGTGCTTATCAAGCATTTATTACCATTCTTGAATAAAATTTTATACCTTTAGTAACTGTTAGCTATTGCTAAAAACAAAATAAATTTCCGGAAAAACACTGTATGACTGCTTATGATTAATCTTTTGGTAAATGTAAACTAGAAAATTACTTGAAAATTTTTTTTAGATAAACATATAATGCATTATTTGATGTTTAAGATGATTATGAATTAACCTCAAAATACTTTAGGAATATCATGAATGTAGTTTGTTACGAGTGTAAATGTCTTATTAGGATTTAATTTTATCATAAAAAGTATAAAATTTGAATTACTGAATTTATACGAAAATTGATAAAGTTCTATATCGATTTAATAGTGATCTTATTTATGATCCGATTTTGGTATGAAGAAAATGAATAATGAGTAGTGTTGATAACTAAAGTTGTTCAAATTAATTATTTATTTCATATCAGCAATCACTATTTTACATACATATTTAAAATACTCTTTCAAAAAATTTGAAAAAATTTTTTCATGACAGTATATTAAACAAGTTATTGAGTAAAAGTGCTGATACTTCCTTTTATTATTATTTTTAATATTTGTAACAATTGCACAAACATCTGTGTATCCAGCAAAGTAATGAGAATATAATTACAAAGTGAATAATAAAAACTAAAACACAAAAAAATCTTTTCATTATTGAAATTTGAGAATAAAAACTTTAAGCAAGCAAAGAAAATGAATAATTTTAAATTTAAAAATTGTTATTTGTCAAATTATAGAACAAAATATAAAAATAAACCAATTTAAAATAATTAAAATCCAAAAAAAGAAACACTTCGGAATATTTTAAAAATACTCACATATACATACATAATATATTTGCATGCAATTTAAAAACAGATTATTTGCGCTTGCATTTACATTGCTCTTTTTAGATTCATAGCAATTGGTCTAATGTCATCATATGTAAGTTAGACAAAAAATCTTCGATTTTGGAAAATTAGCAAGTACAACACGTAGATATTTATGTTTTTCTAATTAAAAAACAATCATATGATTAAATTGAAGCAAATTATTATAATTAAATGTATAGTTTAAAGGTATCTTTTAAGTATTGCAAGTGAAATAATTTCATATTTCAATTTTAATTTTATGAAGTTTTATCAGAATTTTTAGAAAAATCCAAGCCGTTTGTGCGCGCTAATAGCAGTTGCAGTAACAACAGCAACTCTTGCTACATTTGCTTATTATTATTATAAGGAAGGAAAATTGCCATTTTCGAAAAGTATTGCTCCTCCTCCCACATCAGATAGTGTAAGCACAAGATTTCTTATATATATATATATATTAACTTGATATTTTTAGCCATTTATGGATAGAATTTGATCAGCAAATCTTTAAAATTTTGATGAAATACTTTAAGTTATGAAAAATTTCACTTGCCTATACAAGTTTTTTAATTATTGGAACGTAAGGAACATTTAAAAACGCTCAACTTTGCGGTTAATTTTCATAAAATGAAGTAATAAGTGAAAATGATATTACAGACTCAATTAGGTTTATCACACTTTAGTAAGTAAAAAGAATAAGCCCATTCCCTCTTTTTGTATTAATTTTATTTAAATTTGTAGCATTGATATTGCAATGATCAACAGATCACTGATGCGCGCAAAGAAGACTTATCATTTCTAAGCTATTGAGACTTGATAACTGTAGTATCGTATTTTGATAGCCAATAGCACTTGATAACAAATCATGCAAATAATTCATGGCCATACCTGAATTCCAGAATTTACCATCTGTATAAGTAGCAATCTGATACAAAATTGGATTAAATACTTCTATTCAAATTATTCCTTGCCATGAATTAAATTATTTTTGAAATTTCGGCCTCGACACTTGTAGTGTGCAACTTCATCTACAATTCTTATTATCATCATGAATAGAAATGATTCGAAAGAAGACATTTTTGTAGGCTACACTATGGAATAAAGATGATCCTGAACTATACATTTGAAATTTTACTGATCAATATCAAATTAAATTATGAATTCATTTTATATATTTTAAAGAGATATAATTAGAGTCCATGTCACAAATAATAAAAATTTATCCCTTTAATATAACCATATTTTCAAATTCTCGCTTTTTTGCTTACGCATGCTAATATATTTCAAGAAGTTTTACTCCGATGTCAACGAAAAATCCTCAATAAGAATTGTAATATTTGATATACCATAGTGAAAACAACATGTATAATACAAAATAAAATATAATATTTGATAACCCTAATGTGAAAAACATGAATCAATCAACACGAGTACAAAATAATATCTCATTATATAGAGCGTAAAAAAATTTCGAATATAAACAAATAAAACAATAAACTGGCAGATAATAGAGTGCAAATAAAAATAAAAATAAAAATATAAAATAAATCAAGACCAAGATCTCCATTAATACTAAAGCTAAAATACCCAATTCCAAGAATTATTCAAATTGTTTTTGTAATCAAATATTTGAAAATCTTTTTTTTAAAAAAAAGGAGAATTAATCAAAGCATTGTAAAATCTTTTTTTTTTTGAATGAAGTTAGCCAATGTGTCATTGAACTAATATTGAGTGATACAAGATATTTAAATATATCAAAGCATGCATATGAAATATTAGCATCACATACAGACTTAATTATTATAATCACAAAAATATACGTATAAATGAAAGTAGGTAAAACGAGAAGTATAAATCTTGAATGATATTCTCGGAAAGAAAGAAGAAGAAAGACAAGCATTTTTGAAATTCACTCGAATAATTTTGAGCAAAAAAGCTTAGAAGATGAATGATTGAATGACAGAGCTGGCTGAAAGCTACTATAAAAAATGTAAATTTGATCAATGTGATACATAATCAAAGTTTTGAAATGAAATTGTTTCGATAATGGCATAATTATCTCGATATGCTCACATCGAAAAAGAAAGTGCTAACATGGATGAATATATTATAGAAAGTTTGTCATCAATACCTACATCAAATTAATCTGTATTAAAATGAATGAAATGACCAACGTAAACACTATCTATACGCATTTATAGTAGTGAGATAAATTGATAAAACATGAGCTCTTTTCGTACTTAAAACAAAATAAATTTTATATTTAATTCAAAAATTCAAATTTTGAAAACTGAAAATAACGGAAATGGCTACGATATAAACTATAGTAGTATTTATTGCAGATACACCATGTAAAGTGAAAAGGACTTCATATATAGCATCGATTTCTTTAGTATAAATAAATATTGTAATCTGGATATATATTTGCTACATAAGTACAAAACCAAAAGATAATTCTGATGTCAGTTAGAAAATTGATCAAACCACGACATGAAAAGGCAACAAATTTCTCAGGCGAACTGCAAAAAGCTAAAATTTGCTTACTTGAAAATGTTGCTAAAAATTAATGTTAATAAAGTCTACTTCTAATTCTTCACCAATTCGATAATCCTGGTTTATTCAGTGTCATAAAGTATATCTGGCATGCACCACCTCCTTTTGCACTGGAGAAGAATACCTAAATTAGAATCATTCAGAATTCTGATGAAAATAAAACCTGATATTTGTACTTGAGGCATATATTGCTATTTAATATACAACAACTTACGACATGAACCTTACTTAAGACATATATTAACGGCCATTTCTCAAAAGAATTATACACTAAATAGACTAAACTTAGTTTCTCCAAACTGTTCTATTTGTAGAGAATATTATCAAGGTCCCATGTACAATTCCAACATTCTAAATACAACTAAGAACTTACTTTGTCGTTGCGTTCACATAAAAATTTTAATTTTTGTGCTTTCTTGTGCATAAAAACACCATCAAGATGACCAGTATCAACAGATCTAATTTCTATGGCTTTGTTACCCCAACCCATTATCTGACCCGTTGAAATGTATGCTGAAAAAGGTTAAATTGCAACTCTTGATCTTAAAGAATGTTTAGATAATAACTCAATTAAAGTCTGATTTGGTAGTAAATAACATTATAAGATAACTAGTTTAATTTTAAGATTGAAAAATGATTCAGTATATATTATTAAGACATTATGCTGCTTACAGAACTGTACCGTTAGTCTTTAATCCTAGTATCATAATGGTCACATTGACTATAGAAATGAGTAAGGAATACTAATTTTTATCACTTCCATTAAGTACGATCAACTTACCAACAGAAGAAGGAGTTTCACCCCATTGCAAAAATACACTTTTTGTCGCTTTGCCATAAGTACTTACGTACACACCTTCGTTATTGTAGCATAACAATAACTGCATCCCATTACTATTGGGCAAAATCACGATACAGTGTGGTGTAACAACTGTTTCTGTCTAAAAATATCTTTCATATCTTTATAGTCAAATGATATGTTACTTAGCATCGTTTTGATTCAAATAATAAAAGAAGGATATTCAACTAAATTGATGCTAGCGTGCCATTAAGACTTTCATAAAAAATATTCAATGTTTCAACACAACATCAAAATAATATTCGGATGATAGTAAGTAGCACTTGCGACGATATTTTTTATATCAGCATATTTTTGGTGCTATAAGTAAATACTACATTATGATGAGACAATGCAGCATTTACGATTAACAGAAAACAGTTGTTCAAAAGCAATTAATGATTAAGGACATACATTAGCAGGTGTATAAATGTCGTCAACTGAACCAGAATCCAAATCGATAGCATGAAATCCTTCTCGTGACCCATACAATACTTTCAGACGAGAATTCTTTTCTACAGTCAAATCAACTATCAGTGGCAAATGTACAAGATGACTAAATGCCTGCAAAATATTATAACTGAAAGAAATGACTCACAAATGAAACAATGAAAAAATATAAAATTGACACACGCAACAAGATGCAGAGTCTTAAAATTGACACAAAACTAAAATGTTTGAAATATTTATTGTCAAAGCTAGTACCAAAATTACTCCACTACAACTTTGAATCTATTTAAAATTCCCCCAGAGGTATATTTATTTAATCTAATTAGGATCTAGAGACGTTATAAAATTAAAAAACTTTTTGCAATCTGCAAAAAAATCAAACTAAACCTTGAAAGCCATAAATTTATGATAAGGCTTCGGAGCCCAAGCGTAAATTTCAATAGTACTTTCAAGGCCGACTACCAGAAATTTGATTCTTTCATAACGAACAATCTTGAAATGAACCGCACCTTGTAAATCACCAACATTTACCCATCCATTTCTTTTTTCTAACTGAAAATTTCTAAGAATCTAAAATTACAATTACAATATTCATGAAGTAAAATAAGTGTTTTTAATATTCAGACAACGAATGTTACAAGTTCATTTACAAGATTCATCGATATTCATGAATACTTAATTATTGCAAAATCTTTTAACAGAGAATGACAATGTCAGAAATTTAATTTGACAATTTTCAAGTTATGCTATCAAGATTTTTTAAAATAGAGGGTGTAGTGAACTTCTATTAAGCAAAATATTATAAAGCACAAACCTCAATGCCGCTAACACCTTCAGTTCGGAGAATTTTCTGTTTGAGCCATGACAAGTAATACACACGAATTCGTCGTTTTCGCCCACTTATTGTTACAAGAATATTTTGACCTTCAAGAACAGTCATCTGCTCGAAACGACGGCGTGTTATTAGCTGATAAACTGTAACCAAAGCATGCAAAGACTATAGGAATTGAAGTACGAATAATAAATATTGAATCAAATCCGTAGATAGAGAATAACTTCTCACATAACTTCAACCTTTGTCAAAATCCTTTTTCAAAGATTATCTATCATAAGTAAATAAAAGATCGAATATACGTTAATTTTTTAACCAGAATTCTGAATCACAGAAAATGTTCACCTTTGCCCTGACCACTACGGTCGAGTAACATCAAACCAGAGTCTGTTCCTATTAGCAAATTGACTCCCCAAAGAGCAGCACATAAAATCTGAAATTCCGATTTGAAAGGTGACACTGTCAGATGATGAGACGTTTCGTCAGACTACTTTAGAATTAATGAATTTAAAATAAGATCCTTAAAGACAATTTTTACATCATATGAAACTGGAGATTTTGCTTCTTTGACTATTTATTTCTAGATTTTAGGCAAGTATAAAAAATAAAAGCATTTCAAAAGCCGTGAACATAAGAACTATTTATGAAAGCTATTAATGATTTTTCTAGAAAATATCTTTTTAAAGTCTGAATACATAAAAATTTAGCTCTGATGATGAAACAATAAATGGAATGTCAATCACTGAAAATAAAAAACTCGAAAGATTTCAAGATACTAACATCACCGCTAAATTTCTTTTTATATTTGCGAATTTCTGGAGCGTCACCATCAGAATGAAGACCGTTGCTTGCTACTCCTGGATTAGGATTAACATTGACTTGCACCTAAAACTTTAAAAACATCCTTTAAGAAAATTGATATCAGATATTATCTTCAGAATAGTCATAAGTCATAGCTTGACAAATAAGTTGTCACGATTTATTTTGATTCAGTAAAAATTTCTTTCAAAAAGAAAAAAAACGTTGAACTGAAATTATAAAATATGCCTGAACTGAGAGGTTATAACGTACTGAAGTGCAATATGATACGGTTCTGGCAAGTTTATAGAACAATATTCTGCAAAAAGAAATTTTTAAGAGAATAGACCTGATTAGTATCTTGTGCTCTTCCTGGTCGATTTACTGTTCCACCTCCATTGATACCAGCACCAAAATATGCAACAAATGACTTTTCACGATCACGTGCTGCTAACGGTGCCTGTGTTTTCGGCAAACTATTTACGCCGGAAGGAAACTGAAAATTATTTAACTTAAAATCACTACACTTTAAAGAGAAATAAAAAGGTACACCTAAGAAATAAATCAAAAACACAAAGGCATCCACTGATGCAATCAAATAAAAAACAGTGCTACTGGTCGTGCCTTCAAAAAGTGAACTGAATACACTTAATCTATAAAGATAATACATTTTTTTAAAAGTTCCATGTTCCTTTCATTCAAGGAGCAGAACTCTGTACTTTGTTCTTTTGTCATCAATTTTGAAAACTACAAGCCTACTCATTCTTTATTTTTATTGAACCATGAGATCAAAAAATCTTAAGGCTATTTTGGATTACTTTTAAGCTTTCATGATTCACACCATATGGGTTAAGCAATTCTAGCGTCACAGAAATTAAAAAGTTAAAAGTTCACACTTAAAAATCTTTCAACAAATTTTTTAAGTTTCATAAATTAAACAAATGATTCAATTACTTTGAAAATTAAGGAACTTTTTAATAAATTGTCAATATATGTTCCAATTCCATTATTAACCTGAATATAAATCGAGTGATGCTAATTTTAAACAACTTTAGATGCCTCCGCGCTATTTTCACGAACATCATTATGAGAATACGATTAGCGCAAACTTAAGAAAATCAAGTTCGTTACTACACATGAGCAAAAGTTTTTAAACTAGTTCTTCTTAGAATTAACAAATAACTATTATTAATTATTTGGTATCTAACTACGAAAAACATTTCCGTAAAAAATTTGGTTATTTGGAACCTACCCATATTTGCTATGAATTTAAGAAACCACACAGCACTGAAACGACACTATTACCACTAGCAATTACTTTAAAGCATGCGAATTAAACAAAAATTTCGTTCGGGGGAGCAAGAAAAAGAAAAGACTCACGTAAAAGCTTCCAAATAGTGAAGTAATCTGTCAAATTTCAAAGCAGAAAATGAAATGATAGTAAATAATAATACTTTGCAAATAAAAGTTTTAATCAAAGCTTATTATCGAAATTGGGATTTAAGCAAATGAAACAAAACAACAAGAGCTTGATTTATATTTTTTCACTACCAAAGTGCTGAGTAAAATTTCCAGAATTAAAAGGCAATACATATTTATAAAGAAAATATTTCAATGACAGCAGTTTAAAAATTACTTCTTCAACACTTTGTGATTCGATACTAGCGGAATTACCATCTTTAGTAAAGGCAAGAAATGGGACCGAACGTTCAATAGGAGTTCTCGGTAACAAATCTGGCATAACACCACATCGCTGTCCACCTGCTGCCGAAGCCGACGTACGACTAGTGCTTTTACGAGCATCAAAAGGTGATGCCTCAGGTGATGAACCAGAACCTTCACTTCCACTAGAACCAGATCCAGTTAATTCAGCCACTGATGATGTCTGCTGCAACTTTAACTTTATTTCTTCAATTTTTGTTAAAATTATTTCATGCATTTTCATATGACTTTTTTCAAAAAATATAGCAATCTGTAAGAATCTTTTTTCGTAATATTCTTGTTGTTTGACCTCACTTCGTTTGTAATAAACTATCGGAATAAAAATGAAAATAAAAGTAATAGAACTCACTGATTACATAACAAACAAATTCGTTACAATTACAATAAGGAACATACATCAGGCATGGAAGCAGCTTTCACCATTTGAGATTGTCGAGTCTTACTTAATGAATCACTGTTATTGGGACGATGAACATCTATGCTACCATTAACCTTAAATTTATAAATATAAAATTACAAATACTTTCGCATATATCTAGAGATTTTTATTAGCAGTATTTTTATTCCCTGTACAAAACAACTCAAAAATACTCATCCTTTAAGAAGGAAGATACCTTGCGTGAAGCAAGCAATGTTCCATCATCGCCTGGAATGTCTGATATTGGTGAATGATCCGTCGGTGTAGGTGGTAATGGTTTATTTGGTCCGCGAAGTGTACCTTCTTCCAGCATCTGAACATAATCCTTCCAAAAAATGAATCAAAATTCATAAAAAATGTTGGAAAACCATCAGGAAGTAAAAAAGTATACATTTTCATGCTGCCCGGAACCAGGTTCACTGGCTAAGAGAGTACCATCGTGAGACGCACTAGCCTCATCTGCGTTCATTATCGATGCATCACGTGGTGGTGGAGCAGGGGGAGGTGGACTATAATTACCATTTTGTTGATGTCTTCCCATTCGAGTTAATTCATTTGCTAGTACATCCAAATTTTGATTCTAAAAAGCAAAATAAATTTCCTAATTAATACATACTAATAAGATCAATAAAGTGAGAAGATTCAAGAAACAATTTGCAAAGTAAAAGAACTTACTTCAGTCTTGCCATTTAAAACAGGATCACTCATCTTTCGCACCGGCATTGCAGCAGCTACTGAAGGATTAATACGAGCAATATGTGAAGTTTTAAGTTCTCGAGACATATCACGAACCTGATCGCGTGATGCGGCACTCCGATCACGTCGCTGCTCAGCTGCAGCTCGTGCAGCTTCTTTTTCACTCCGACGTTTTCGATCGTAATTAGCAAGATCAGCAAGATGTGGAGCAGCTGGATGATTTGGCTGAGGCATTAAAGCACTCGAATGATGCGGTGATATGCCACGCTGGAACTGCAAATCAAAGTTTGATAAACTTTTTCACTACATTGAAAATTCTATACATTTCATATAACTTTAATAACTGAAAATTATTAACTGCCTGATGATGAGAAAAAGGCCGTTGTGAGCGTCTATTGTGATCACCATGACGTTGATGACTCAAACCGTTTAACGCTAAGCGTGGATCTACTTGTTGCTGCCTCAGTTTGACGTGTTCCCGAGAGGGTTCATCGATGAAAGCTAAAGTGTACAATATAAATTTTTCTTTCGGACGAACTCTATTTCATACCACTTTAAAAATATATAAAGCAAGCCCTCTACCTGAACGATCTCGATACGAGTCTAGAAAATTGACGAGTCATGAAATTATTTAGTAAAGTAGAACTTACTAGGATTACGATGATACGCTTGAGAATTAGAGGGATGCTTTTGCTGATGCTGTGAAATGTGATGCTGTCCAGATGGCAAAACGACTGGTCCCACAAGAGCTGAACGTTGTCTAATGGGTTGAGATGGTGAGTGCTCAAACATATTTTTGTTGTTTTCCTGCAAACGTTGAAAGCCTTTTCGCAGCGTACTGTCTTGAACTGGCTGCACAACGCCCGCTAATTCTTAAAAAATTTAATAAGTATGAAATTTACACATTAAGCGAACTATCTTTTCGTTACAATAAATTGATATGTTTCAATGAGTTAAAGATCAGCTTCAGTAAAATTAATAATTTCCCGACTGTTGAGCTCGTTTTTAAAAATTGATACATTGAAAAAATAGAAAACCAACTCATCCTCAATTTTTTGGTGATTTTATCACCATTTATGAGAAGTTCTTGAACTGAATTAAATTCCTAAATTTGGTGATAATTTTAAGAAATAAAAAGTGGACGTAATTTATTACTACGGAAGCAAAAAGCACCTGCTGCAACATCGAGCGATTTGCCAATCTGTCCGTGATTTTCATCATCATCACTACCCGAATATTCATATTCTGTTTCATCTAAATTTCATCAAATAATTCAGACTGTGAAAAGTTAAATTTACTGAACTAAAGAAAAAAGTTGAAGACTCCTAATACATTAAATACCTTTTTTATTTATAATTCTACGATGCCTATCTTGATGATCTTTGATTGCTATTCGTGTTTGTCTTTCAGGAGGTTGCTCGCGGATAAATGGATGCCTCAGAAGTTGATCTGTGTATGGCCGTTGATGATAATCTTTAACTAGAACTGTTTCGATGAAGGACTCGAACTTCTTAGACCTGTTGAATGAATTCAAATTTTTGTTGCATAATAATAAAGTGCTTGTTTTTATGAAGTACTTACTCTAAAAAATTTAAATTCGATTGGATATATTAACTGCACCAAAGAAACTGTTAAATAGGGCGAATAAAGTGCTCAGTTAACATAATCTGAAAAAACTGATTTCATATTTAAGAAGTCAGCATTCGCATTGCACTTAAATTACTCACTTTTTCGTGCTCAGTGATAAATATCAAAGGAAATTTCATGGCTGTAAGGTTCTATGCAACTCAATGTGTAAATGTCATACCTATTTATTAGTTCCTTTTTTAAAATTTTTTACAAGCTCAAATAAAAATTTTTTATTTGTTCAAATAATCAAAATCACTAACAAACATATACAATATCTTTCAAACAATCAATAACGTATAGATACATACCGCGAGTAAAGAGTAAATTCTGATTATGCAAATAAGTAAACCATCATATCAAATGAGTTTTATCTCTTTGTTTGCATTTTCTATTTCGATCAAATTTTCTGGTAGGCAAATAAAATACTAGCTATATATTAAGCCATGATGAACAAACTTTCTAACCATTTTTTGCCTCTTTTCAATCGAGGTGGAGCATTACGAGGTATAAGAAAAAGCGCTCTCATGGGATGCATATCAACCAGTGGTGGATGACCTTCTGCCATTTCTAGCGCTGTTATTCCCAGTGACCATAGATCACTACGCGAATCATACGTTGCGTCTGGGTTCTCGTCACATGCTATCACTTCTGGTGCCATCCTACAACAATAAAAAATCATGATTCTAACTAAAGATCGAAACTTTCTCCAATTTTCCAATCTCATAATTAGAAAAGATAAGAGCCGTGAACAAAAATAAAATGAAGTAAAAAAGCAATTTAAAACAGAATGTCATCAAATCAGAATCAACAATAGGTAAACTTTCAACATTAATGAGAAAATGCATTAAGAGTAATGCCAAACATGGAAACTGCAACTTATATTTAAAGTTATTTCCAATGCGTTTACCAATAAGGAGTTCCTATGAATGTGTTCCTGCGTCCAACAGTTCTGTCGAGCTGAGCGCTTACACCGAAATCGACTAATTTAACTTCGCCACTATCGGTAAGTAAAACATTTTGTCCCTTTATATCACGATGAATTACTTTATTTTGATGTAAGTGATACAAGCCCTAAAACAGACTACAGTTGATTATATTCAGAATTAACAGCTGGAAATAATAATTACGCATATGCTATAAATTATCCCACTATCCTTACTTTAGAAAAAATCAAATATAGGAAAAATATTACAATCTTTTACACATTAATATGTTATTGTTAACATGGAGTTAGAAAGACGATTAAAAAATATATATATATTACTCTGAGAATTTCACGACATATATAAGCAATCCATTCTTCTTTAAGGGAATTGCCTTTGGTACTTTTTACAAGATCTGTCACCGATCCACTACCACAAAATTCCATTACTAGCCACAACTGATCCAGTTTTCCTGTTGATGAAGGCAATTTCTTAATAAAGGCTCCATAATAAGTAGCGATATTACGATGATGTGAATACTGAAACAAAGCCAGATATACTAAATGATACTTTCCACACTTTCTAATAACATGCACAAAAACTTGATGTTCCGAACAAATTTTTAAATGTTCAAAAACATATGATTACATTCAACACAAAACTTTACTAATCAAAATAAATACTGTAAATAAAAAAACCTTCCTGATATACTCAAGCAAAAACTTACTTTCTTGAGCATGTTGATTTCCATCTTGATTTCTTCTTCTTCATCCTGCAAAATATTAAGATTGCGAATTCAATATACAATTTTAAAAAGAGATAAATACAAAAAATTATACTAATTGACTTATAAGCTTACGTAAATATAACAATAATGTAATATTAGTAATAATTGATTAATTATATATATTTCTTGACATCAAATATTTTCAAACCATCTGTACCCATCTGAATTATCATATTCTCTTATTTACAATCGCCATTATCTTTGCTCTTAAAAATTTTTCGAGATATCAGTGCAAACCTCATTGATATTCATAATTTTTATGGCAGCCAACTGTGAAGTTTTGACATGTCTGCCCTGTAAGTAACACAAATTTAGTAAATGTTGAATATAAATCATATTTATATCCAATTATATGCACAACTAATCAGTAATGAAAAGTTATTAAGAATATTATAAATTATTAATTTGAACAATTTTAACATTCAAAAAAACAAAAAACACAATCACTTTAAAAACTTGACCATACGTGCCATTGCCAACTACTTCGATTAATTCGAATATTCCAGCTGGATCCTGTAAACTGATTAATTAAAAATCAACAAACATAAATAAACATTTCCTTTCAATACTAGTACCTTTTTTGTATTATACCGTTCATTTATTCATACCAAATCCAACAGTTTTGAATACAAGAATCAGCAAAAAAAGTATAGCTATACAAAAGCACTGGATTAAATGCTAGCACTTTGGCATATCATCCACCTCATTACTAATCACTAAACTTTATAAATCAATTTCTTTTTAAAATATTACCGTACATTTAATGAAAACCATTAAGTAGATTACAGTTTAAAGGAAAATGTTCAAATCATTCAAATTATTTTATTAAAATTGCAAACTATTAACAAAGAAATTCATTATATGCAAACATTTGCTGTCAATAGTAGTAGCAGTAATTGTTTGATTATTCACTGAAAACGGCAGATGTTTCGCTAACAAGTAGTAGTTTAAATGTAATTTTTTTTATCAAACAGAATGACCAATACTTGAAATCGAAACAAAGAACTTGAAATTTAATTGGAAATGAAAATTGAAACTGTGTAATCTTTTTTTAAATAAACTTTTATTCTTTGCAATTATATCACAACAGTGCGTTGCCTTGTGCACTTCTTCTCATGCATTCAGAATCATTCAAAAATTTCTGCTCACTTTAAACTTTAAAAATTTCTTTTTTTTCCTTTGTATTTCTTGCTTTCTCTATATGAGAAAAAAATGCATATTTTTTTCTTCTACAACAAAAGCAGTAAAAGGTCATTAGACCTGACTTGGCGTGTGTACACTTCCATTCTACCTATAGCAAATAAAACAAAACGATAGGTGGATGTAAAAACGTGCCTTCTAGTAAATCAATCTTTTATTACATTCATCACTTTCAATGCCAATAATCACTACTTACTTTCATTGAGTAGAAAAATTTTAACGTTAAGTTTGCATCAAAATGATGGAGGACAGTTGCTAATTAAGTAGCTTTTACACTTTAATCTTCTTTTTTTTCAAATACATACTAGTTATTCATTATCTAATTAAAAGAGTATTCATTAATGACTAAAATTAAAGTAACAAATAAACTAAATTACCATTATTGGCTATTGTAAATGTAAAATTTTATATGTTAGAACTTAATGAATTTCTGCTCATCATTTGATGTCAGCTGCTAATTTAAATACTAAATTGTATTTTATTAACAAGAAATTCAAGTCTATTCAGGAATTACTGATTATATCAATGATAATGCAAATATTAGCATTAATTAATATGTGTTAAGAATGTCATTTAAAACGTGTTTTACATTTATGCACACAGTTGCTCACTGATGCATCAATTTCATCCGTGCCAAGCTGTTCCCAACAATGTCAGTAGCATCGCATTTCGTCTAGTTAATGCCATTTTTTCTGCTTATCGACAATAAATTGATAAATTTGCGTCACATTTCTAATAAACTTCGATTTTCACAACACACACGCAAATATACACGCGCACGCTTGTCAGTCGTTATTTTGCTAACAAGCCAAATCTATATCAATACTTTCAAGGATAGTATATATTAGCGAGAATTAGCCATATAAGTCAATAATACATTTCATGTTCTCACATGATCACTACCGTTTCCTATCCCCGTCAAGTAAAATGCATTCTAATTTTGCATATTTAAAACTACAATAAATATATATATATATATACACACATATATATACATATTATAATTATGTACATGTACGCATAAATCCAATGTCCAGAGATATATGCTTATGTATATGACTATTAAAAAAAGTAAATAGTAAATGTAAAACAGTAGCAGAAAAAAGCTACAGTCTCATTCATGTATTTATTTATCTATTTATCAATTGACCAATAAAATATGCATTATATAACATGAATATAAAAGAACTTATATACTGAATTAATCATAAAATAAAATCTTTCACTAATTTTCAAATATTAGAATATTTCTTCGTAACATTATTTTCATAAATAAATTTTTACGATACTTTCTTTATACCTCAAGTGCTATTGACTACAGACAATTGCAATATTCAATATTTGCACATGTGAATAATCATCAAGTAAATATTTATACAAAGTTTCTTATATTTGAGAAAAACAAGCAAATTATGCTAAAAACTGTTGCAAAAATTAGCCATACTTAATATTTTACCTACATATTTTATGACTAAAAAATAATGCCTTCAAAATTTACTTTATCAAAAAAACAAAAAGTATACTTATTTATGCAAGTAACCATTTAAAATTACTGAATATTGTGTAACATAATTGCGTTTATATAATACAGTTTAACGAAACTACTAGTCTCTTGTATTAGAATTTAAAAATAAATCAAGTGAGAAAAAATCCATAATTAGTTCTGAACTCAGAGATTCTGCAGATTCTGCTTACTTCAGTTTTAAGAGATATTAAGAAATGAATATGGGAGATGAGTTACAAAAAAATAAAGTTTATGGTATATCTCTTTAAAAAAAAGAAAGAAAAACATAAATTTGTTTAGCGAAATAGTTTGCATATTCATTCATATATTATTTGGGGAATTACGCAAATTTTTAAATCTGAATAAATCAATTTCTCTGCAAACAGATCTTTATTACAGAACAATTTAAATACAATATGAGTATGAACCATGTCACATAAAGTGTCATATGGACAATCTATATAGTCATCTGAATAAAATCAAATTCATCACATAATTCTAACTACAATCTGGATATATAAACGAATAAGAGATGATAAGGTTAGCAACGTGGAACGGAGAAAAGTAATAGTACGGTTACTACTAATGATGAAAATGAGGTAATGTTTGCATACGCTAAACAATATCACGTGGCACAAAATGTAAAGTTACCGTCGATCACCTGCAATAATTGAAATGACTTACCCTTAAGGAGTTCAAGTCGATGTCATCCAACGAATTGACAGACATCATGTAAAGGAACAGCAGCAAAGGATTCTGCCTTGTATCGAATTCCTGCTTCTAATATTATTAATATTTATATTACTACTACTCCAACTATTGCAAGTAACTGCTCGCAATTACTGATCAACAGTGAGGATGGTTGAACAGCATTCGCAGCTATCTGCACCTTTTTTCATTGCCAAGAACGATTCCAAAATGGCTGTAACATTTATCTAATTATTATTAATATTAATATTATTAATATTATCATTATTAATTAGAAGTATATTTCATGATAAAATATGGTAACTGATGCTATAACTTATTATGAAATACTATGCAATTGAAAACGCGTGCATGTCTCATCGACGAGCATCAAATATTTGCAACTTCTGACTCAATCCTAAAATTTTATTCTTCACGGCAAACAAATACACAATTTGTTTACTTATATTTCCGTAACTACAAATTATCAAAAATAATGAAATTAAATTAGACTGTGCTTACACGTAGTTGGTATAACTGCGATGCTTGCAATGTCATGCAAGTGCTGAACAAATGGTGTATAGCAATATAAAATTTACGGCATTAATTATATACTTCAATGTATAAACACACCATATCTGCAATTATTTCTTTTTTTCAAATAAATCCAATCTCACGTGAAAAATGACGCATGAAACGTGTGAATATCTTTAATCGAAATTGAAATAAAGAGTGAGAAAGGAGGCGATAGGAGGTGGTAGCAAAGGCCCCCTGCATCAATGCGTGCACCATTGGTAGGGTTTCCCGCACAGCACGCCCTTCGTACATACAAACTACCTCATACGCCTTCCAAAACTCTCCTCTGCGATATTAACACAAATACACACACACACACACACACACGCAAATATATACATATTTATATATTTATTTGTATACGTATGTATGCAGACAAATGTTCATATACACATGTGCAGACGCAAAAACAATTCAAGAATACACACACTTAGGGATCGGAGGACAGGAACACACAGACAGGTACAGACAGCAAGTCGTGAGAGTTAGAATGGAATGAACAGGGGCTAAATATGAAAAAGAGTGCGGGCAGCAAGGGTCAGCCGTACATTGACAGCTGGTTGAGTGACCAACCAATCCTTCGGTCAGTGCCTCATCACTCAATGAAAGTAAAAGCAGCGATACTTGATGTATTTTTACACTTATCCAAATCAGTAAGAGGTCATAGGTTGTTGCTTTTCAGTCTAATTTAATATGCAGTTGATCTATTTACCGTTACACTTGTTAATATTTCAGTTATTACCTTAAGCTATAGGTTAAGGAAAAATTAACAAACAATATTTCGCAAATAATATATAATGCTTATATTTTGACGCAAAATTTAAATATAAAAAAGAAAAGAGTAAAATAGTAATGTAAGATTTTTAGATAAAGAACTGAAGTAAGTAAAATTAATTGTAGAGGTGAAAGGTTGTACCATTTCATTACATACCAGTAATTATCGTACCTAAAAGAATTCAATAGATGTTATCGTAGAATGTAAGAAGTAAGGTGGGAAGCAGATAAACTGCTGAGAACAGGTACACTTGACAAGGTATTCACTTCAGGTAACAATTGGACGACACAATTTGAATAGGCACTATTAGCACTTTACTCTCAAGTAAATCTGACAACAACGCAAAAAAGTAAAAAGTAAGCGTAAATAAAATAAGTAAAGAATGAAAAGTAAGTCAGAGTGTTTATGACGTTGTTTAAATTATCAAATTGTTTTCCATATGAGGCAGAATTACTCGTAAGTCGTGCATGTAACATATGAAGCATTACATTTATCATTCTTCACTTTGGCTTCTGAATCATCAATACCTTATCAATATTTTTATCACTCACAGGTATGCAGGGATGACTCATTCATTTATTGATAACCATATTTAATTAATGTGATTTTTATAATATTATTGAAATAATGTGGTAGTCATATGCAATAAAAGCACAGCAAATGAGTAAATGAATTGACGTAAATTTGATTTTTAACTTTTTATGATAATTTTTGTTTGTATTAATGAGATAGATATATTGTTAAAGATAACAAACAGAATGATAACGAATGTGCTAATAATTTAAGTAAACTTTGTTAAGATATGAACTTGATTTACACATAAAATAATTATTAATTATTATTATAACTATTATTTGGATATTAATTAACATTTTTATAGTTTGTAACAAATATATATTATATGGTTTAAATGAAAATTTAAAATTTGGCAGATGACAGAAGTTAAAAAATATAAATGATCAAAACTTTTTCGCCTGTACACCAAAATTGTTTCAGTATGTGCGATGGAAGGAAGGCAAGTAATACTTTCAAAACATGTTAGTACACAAAAAATTTAAATATGGTAAATACGCTGGTACGAGAAGAAATTGAACATGCTGAACGAAACAATTACAATAATTAATTACTTAGTTACTTCAAATGATATACTTTTTATTTGGAGTAATTATCGTATGATATATATCACATTTACTCAAGGAACAAAAAACTGAATAAAGTAAACTTTTACTCTATAAAATGCTTGCTATTTTTAAGTAATCAATTCTGTGCAAAACACAGATAAATACTCATTCAATAAATATTTTATTAATGTGAAAAAAAATTTTTGAAAAAAGTATGCATTAAAATGATAAATGGATGAAAGTTATAAGAGTTAAAAGTTAAGAACAGAAATTAAACAAATCACGTAACAATGGATTTCTTCACTTGTAATTTCACGTTTTCTGCTATAAAAATTATTGGAAGTAAACTATTTTGCACGTTGAAGGTAAAAAAAACTTGCTTGAATGAACGAACAAAGGTGGTCATTACGATGGAGAAGTCATTTACCATTTTATTTGCTACGTATCATCCATCCATCTGTCCATTCGTCCATTCGTCCATTCGTCCAGCTATCTATCCATTTGTCCATCTATTCATTCGTCCGTCTGTTCGTCTATGTTTAATTTGTATATTTCTTTCTTAACAAACGGATGATAAAATTGGCTTTTATGTTGCTATTTTCTTTATTTTCTCTTTTCACGCTAATTTTTTTTTTTTTTTT